>JAQZBX010012273.1:7547-41556 GCA_029593785.1 Cabassous unicinctus | reverse complement strand
CAAAACACCTAAATGGGCTTAGCAACACATAAACATAAAGATTGCAATAGATTCAGCTTTTTAAGCAATTAAACATAATTTTTTATGAATGTCTTCATAGAAGAAGACTTATCAAGCAGTTGAACCCTCCTACACCCCACCACTTCCAAGCAGTGTGACCTCAGACAAGTTACTTACCACCTTAGCTCGAAGTACTCATCTATAAAATGGGCATATATATAGGTTTGTGGTGGTGATTAAACAAGTTAATATACATAAAGCACTTAGGACAAGCCTAACATTGAACAAATGTTAGATGTAAAGTACATCTACATATAAAGAGCTCTGTCCTCAGGAAATTTGCAATATCCTCACACATATGTATACGCACACAAGCACACAGATACTGTAAGGAGGACATTCAGATAAGCAGATTAGAAACTATTTAAGACACAAATGTGTGTTACATATAGCAGTAGTTCTCACCCCTTTTTGCATCATGGCCTATGCAGAAAATGTTAATAATTGTGTAGCTCATCAGGGCAAATGAGAGGATTTGGTTTATTTTGTTGTTCTTTTTCTAATTTTTAGTTAGAAGTTAATGTATATTCATTCTTTCATTTTTAATCACTATAAGTGTTTAAGGCTATGAATTTTCCTTTGGTCAGTTATTAAATATATCCTATATATTTTAATAAGTAGTCTTTTCATTATTATTATTTTTTCAGAAATTCTGTGGTTTCTGTTTGTATTTTCCCTTTCACCCAAGAGTTGTTTAAAGAAAGGTTTATATACATTTTTAGGTGGAAGGGCTTTTTTGTTTCTTGATTTTTAACTTCTATTTTTATTGCATTATGATTAGAAAGAGTTGTTTATAATATTTTTACTTTATAGAACATACTAGTGTTTTCTTTCATCTAATATATGATAAATTTTTGTAATTGTTCCATGTGCGCTTAAGAAAAAGATATATTCTCTATTATCAAATACAGTTCTTGATCCTCCTCCCTCTCCCCACGCCCTGCCAGGCTCTAATTTGTTATTTTGCTTAGATCTTTTATATCCTTATTTTTTGTCCACTTGTCTTGCATTGTACTGAGTGTGGTATGTACCGAGAGTGTGTATGTTAAATATTCCTACTGTTAGTGTGATTCTGCCTATTTCTCATTGCATCTCCTGTTAGTGCCTGTTTTAAATGGATACTACTATGTTATTTGGTACATATATATTCATACCTATTATACCTTGTGATATTCTGGTTTTGAGCATTAAAAAGTGACCTTGTTTGCCTCTTTCAATGCTTTTTTTACTTTTATTTAATTCTACTTTTACTGATAACAGGATTGCAATCCCTGCTTTCTTATCATTTCTCTTTATCTGGTATATCTTTTCTCATCCCTTTTATTTTTAGCCATTTTGAATTACTTTGTTTGAGGTATGTCTCCTATATGCAGCATATAGTTACATTTTGGATTATAAGGTTGTTTAAAAATCTTTTTATTTTAATAGGCAAGTCATTCCCATTCACATTTATTAAAATGACTAATATGTTTGGTCTCAATGCTTTCATACTATATTTACTGTATTATGTTAAAATAACTGTTTATTTTCTATGCAGGATGTCTTTGTTGCTCTTTCGAAATGCAGTATCTTTTTATATTTAAGAAGATTAAAATTTTTGTTCTGTGGCTACCATAGAATATAGTATTTTTATAGAACTCTAACCCCCCTTTTCCTTATTTAACATTTATTATCTCCTGTGTCAGTTTTCAATGGTGTCCTTTGATTTCTATTTATGATCTATAGAACTATCAATGATCTTATTCCACTTTTCTCTTTCTCTCTCTCTTTTCCTTCCATTTTTAGTTGCATTATTTTCCCTTTTCATGTTTATTTATTATTTTTCCACCCTGGTCTCTATCCTTGTTTTAGTCTTAGATCCAGAATAAAATATGTTAAAAGTCCAGTTCTTTTAGTGAAGTTCTTCCAGTTGTCTCTTAGTTGGATGAAGCTCATCCTCAATAGATTCCTCAGGAAGGGCTCATAAATACAATATTTCCTGAATTCTTGCATGCTTAAAACTGCTCCTTTATAGCCTTGATGCTTGAGGGACAGTTTGGCTGGATTAAAATACTTATTTCACATTTTCTTTCCTTGGATTTCTTGAAAATGCTCTACTGTTGCCTTGATTTCTTTATTGTTCTTGAGAATTCTGATGTTAGCTTAATTTTATTACCCTTGAAAGTCATTTTATCTTTTTTATCTGGAGTCTCTGATGATGTCTTTTTCTGTCTGAAAATGTCTAATAGTTTTACTAGGATATATATTGGAGTTGATCGTTCTGTTTCAATTTTTCAGGCATGAGGTGTATACTTTCAATAAAAGATTTTAGTTATTCTTTTATTTCTATAAGATTAAGGCTTTTTATTTTTTATTTTTTTAAAGAAGCTTTAGATTAAGGTTTTAAATAGCAGTTTTGTTCCATATTTGTTTTGTTTTTTCTTTCAGGCCTTTCAGTTATATATATGTTGGAATTTCTTTGCCTATCTTCCATATCACCCCATTTCTTTTGATAACTTTTCTATGAAAATATAATATTTAGACTGGGGAAGAAAAGAATGATAGGTCACTTGTATCTAAATTTGAAATAAGCTTAATCATATTACTTCCTTGGCAATATAAACTATGTTTTTGGTCTACTGTTCATATCTTCAGATTTGGAGCTATTCATGGGCTATGGATTGTTCTGTAATTTATTTGACTTTCATTGACTTTGCTGTCACTTTGGTAATGGAGAACTATTACTCTACTCTAGAAGAGATAATCCAGGACAGAAAGAAATCCCTCAAGGATGAGAGGAAGCAGGATTACACTCATAAGAGGAAGTATCAGGATTTTCTGGATATTTTCCTTTCTGCCCAGGTAAATCTTCCAAATTTCTGAGCCTATTCAAATAACTAATTAATTATGTAGTGAGTGGATAAGTGGTTGTGGGGTAAAGAGACACAAACAAAATTGACTGACTAAATTTAATGGTACTTTAGATTGATGAGTTGGCTCCATGTGGTTTGAGAGATAGAGAATTCTGCAATTCTGGCACTAGAGGGAGTCAGATGAGACTAATTTTTTTCTGGTTTGACAAGATTTGGGGATTATAATAGATACACGGTAGTTCAGGGAAACATAGGAAAATGGGTCATAGGATAAGGTGATCAAATGATGGTGAGAAGGCACTGGAAAATCTGAATAAGTTTGGGAGGTTGAAAGGGAACTGTTTGCAATGCTTACTTTTCTTATCTAACCTTTGTTTCCTTTATGCCCGGGTCATAGTTGTGGCTCCTACAATATATTTGTTGAACTGAATTTAAATTGAAACTCTAATTTTCCCCTAAAACCATTATTTTGATTGGAGTTTCAGGCATGTATAAACTGACATTGCATAAGAATATCTCTACTGTACTTTTAAGGCTGAAAATGGAGACAGCTTCTCAGATACTGACCTATGGGCTGAGATAAACATGTTCATGTTGGCCGGGCATGAAACCACAGCAGGGGGCATCTCCTGGCTTCTCTACTGCCTGGCTCTGAACCCTGAGCATCAGCAGAGATGCCGGGAGGAAATCAGAGACATCCTGGGGAACGGATCTTCAATCACCTGGTAAGATCTGCATCCCTAAACATTTCCTCGTAGTTCTCTTGGGATTTTTCTTTATTCTTTCCCCTGGTATCTTGATGAGCATTGTACCTCAAGATATATGTGTGTGGAAGCAGGAGAGGCAAGCTACTATTCTGATCTTTTTCAAGAGGGCTCAAAATTATCCCTCTGGTTTTTGCTAAATAAGTTCATCTATGCATAAGTGATCTATTTCATTGTTTGTTTTTTTAAGAGGTACTGGGGATTGAACCCGGGACCTTGCACATGCAAAGCAGGTGCTCAACCACTGAGCTACACCCACTCCTCATTGTTTTTCTAATCAGTGGTGTATGAAATATTCCATTTCTTTCTTTCACCCAAGCTCTGGTGCATTGGAAATGGGAGCTTGATCCCTAGGCTTGTATTTGGAGCTTGAATGGTATGGCTCAAGTGGGTCTCCTTTTCTGAAAGACCTAAATGAGCAGCTGTATCATGTAAGCCTCATTGTGGACTTTCAATCCTATCCCCTTGTCTCCAACTTTACTTCTCAGAATTGGTTTTGCACTTTGAACATAGTACTAAACAATACACACTATAGCTCAGTTTAACAAATATGTACTGAGGACATTTGAAGTCTTGAGATACTGAAAAATGAATGCTTTGGTGTGGGTCCTGCCATCAATGAACTCACGTCTAGTATGGGAGATAAACCCACACAGAGATAATTGCAGTATAACATGGTAAAGGCAACAATAGGGTTGTGCCAGCTACCACAGAGATATAGAAGACAGGCACCTAACCTGGCATTAGGGGGCTCAAGGAGACTCCCTGGAGGAGCTGAACTTAAACTGCCTCTTAGACAGCGAGTAGGAGTTAGCCAGGTAGAAACTTTAACTCCATTTTGCTAGACTTTGAGTATAACTTGCTGTTAATGAAGCCCAGTTTATGGATTTGCCCCTCAGATACACTATTTGCAAAGAAAAAAACATGTCCCTGATATAAATTATACCCCTCACTCTAGCTAGATATTTTACATATCATTGCCTTGCTGGTCAAAAGGGTAGAGAGAGAGAAATGCTTAGGGAACCCAGACACATGACTAGGAAAAAACATCTTATTTCATATGCAATTTTTTTTAAGAGATACTGGCGATTGAACCCAGGACCTTGTATATGGGAAGCAGGAGCTCAAACACTGAGCTACATCCACTTCCCTTCATATGCAAATTTTGAATTTATAAAGGTGTAGGAGAGGTCTCACTTTTTATAGGGAAATAATAATCATTTCCTACCATAAATTAAAGGATTAATCTATATAGCACAAAATGCAGTGTTAAGTAATAATTTTTTATTCATTCATAGAATTTGGAAACACTGTATACCACCTCCTAACATTAATTAGATATTTTAACCTTGATTAGGGTGGATATCTATACAATTCATTGTTGACCTTTCTCATTCTTGTTTGCCCTAAGTGAAAAAAAAATAAAGAAAAATTTGCCAAGTGAGAAAGACAAAATCCAGAGGATCTGTTAACTATTACTTATTTTAATAAGAGAAATGGTAGTAATATTACAGAGAATTTTTTTTTACTTTATAAAAAGGCCTTATAGTTACATTTAAAGAAATGTGTACATGGTATTCTGAGAATTTTTAATTCTCCTTGACAGACAATAAAACTACACTGCAAAGAGCAATTTCTGGGAAAGATGGAAAGTTATTCAACTTTTCCATTTGTTTCCTTGTCAGCCCATTTCTGCATTGGTTTAGAATTCCTCTCTTCTTTTTGCACCAGGATTGGGTACACAAAAAATTATGCAAAATGCCAGGCTAAGCAGAATTACTGTTTTTATTCTGGGCTTGAGGAGGAAACAGTTCAAAAATAAAAATTCACATTACCAAATGGCCAAAGCCTTATTCGAAAAAAGTAACCAGAAAAGCAAATAGAAATACAATAAAGCGGGGGCACCGCAGTGGGCAGCCTCGGAACACTTCCGGGAGGCAATCATGTAAGACTGTGATGTGTGCTTCTGGCAGCCTCCGGGCTGCTTACCCCAGCCTCCGGGGGCGACCAGCTGAAGTAGTGGTGACACGGACGGGATGAATTAGCAGCCAGCCGGCCCTCAGGTCCAGTGAACTCTAGCCATGGACCGGGATCTTCTGCGGCAGTCGCTGAATTGCCATGGGCCGTCATTGCTCTCCCTGCTTCGGAGCGAACAGCAGGACAATCGGCACATCCGGAGCCTGCTAGGGTCGGTGGGTGAGCCTCTTCGGGGCCCACCGTCCCAACAGCAGTTACAGGGCAGAAAAGAGAAGAGAGTTGACAACATTGAAATACAAAAATTCATTTCCAAAAAAGCAGATCTGCTTTTTGCACTTTCCTGGAAATCAGATGTACCTGTAGGTTCTGAAGTTAATGAAGACAATGAAGATCATTATGCAGTCATGCCACCTTTAGAGTAGTTCATGGGGATACCTAGTATGGACCGGAGAGAATTGTTTTTCCAAGATATTGAGCGTGGTGATATAGTGATTGGAAGAATTAGTTCCATTCGGGAGTTTGGGTTTTTCATGGTATTGATCTGTTTAGGCAGTGGCATTATGAGAGATATATCCCACTTAGAAATCACAGCTCTTTGCCCATTAAGAGATGTACCTTCTCATAGTAACCACGGGGATCCTTTATCGTATTACCAAATTGGTGACATCATCCGAGCTGGAATCAAGGATATTGACAGATACCATGAAAAGCTTGCAATATCTGTATAGCTCATCTCTTCCGCCACACCTATCTGGAATTAAGTTAGGTGTAGTTAATTCTGAAGAGCTTCCTTTGTACTACAGGAGGAGTGTTGAACTAAATAGCAATCCTTTGGAGTCCTATGAAAATATTATGCAGAGTTCCTTGGGATTTGTTAATCCAGGAGTAGTTGAATTCCTTCTAGAAAAACTAGGAATAGATGAATCTAATCCACCATCTTTAATGAGAGGCCTACAAAGCAAAAATTTCTCTGAAGATGATTTTGCTTCTGCATTAAGAAAGAAACAGTCTGCATCTTGGGCTTTAAAATGTGTGAAGATTGGAGTTGATTATTTTAAGGTTGGACGTCATGTGGATGCTATGAATGAATACAATAAGGCTCTGGAAATAGACAAACAAAATGTGGAAGCTTTGGTAGCTCGTGGAGCATTATATGCAACAAAAGAAAGTCTGAACAAAGCAATAGAAGATTTTGAGCTTGCATTGGAAAACTGTCCAAGTCACAGGAATGCAAGAAAATACCTCTGCCAGACACTTGTAGAAAGAGGAGGACAGTTAGAAGAAGAAAAGTTTTTAAATGCTGAAGGTTACTATAAGAAAGCTTTGGCTTTGGATGAAACTTTTAAAGATGCAGAGGATGCATTGCAGAAACTTCACAGATATATGCAGAAATCTTTGGAATTAAGAGAAAAACAAGCTGAAAAAGAAGAAAAGCAGAAAACTAAGAAAATAGAAACAAGTGCAGAAAAGTTGCGTAAGCTCTTAAAAGAGGAGAAGAGGTTAAAAAAGAAAAGAAAGAAATCTTCTTCAAGTGTTTCTTCTGCTGATGAATCAGTTTCTTCTTCATCTTCCTCTTCTGGTCACAGAAGACAAAAGAAACGGAAGAGAAACCGTTCAGAGTCTTCTCACAGTTCCAAAAGGCATTCGTCTAAGGCATCTTCAAATCAGGTAGATCAGAATAGAAAAGATGAGTGCTATCTACTTCCAGCCAATACTTCAGCATCTTTCCTTCACCAAAAACAAGAAGTGGAAAAACTATTGGAAAAACAAGATAGATTACCATATCAAAAGACACAGGTAAAAGAGAAAGATAGATACCATCTCTTCATCTTCAGTTGAAATTCCAGATGATTTTGGAGGTAGATCCGATGATCCAAGAGATTTGTACAATAGCTATAAATCTCAGGCGGGTAGTAGGAAAACAGAAAAGCCATGTAAATCAGAAAGGCATTTTTCTAGTAGAAGAGATTCCTCAGATACCTTCTGTAGGAATTCAGATGACAAGATAAAAGTTTATGGTATAGAAGATTTGAAAAGGATATAGAGGAAGAAAAGAGCATTATAGAAAGTGGGAGCCAGGTTCAGTGAAGTATTCCACTTCACCAGCAAGCTCAGACTATCCTTGGAAGTCAGCTGACAAATAAAAAAATACTCTTATTCTGGATCATGTGACTTTAGTAGACATGAGCAAAGATACCAGCTAAATACAAATCAAATAGAATATGAAAGGGAGGACAATTATGGGGAGGATATTAAAACAGAGGTTCCAGAAGAAGATGGACTAAATAGCAAAGAACAATCAGAAAGTGGAGTTAAAAAAAATTTACCTCAAAATTTGCTCAATATATTTAATCAGATAGCTGAATTTAAGAAAGAAAAAGGAAATAAGCCAAAAAATAAATATGCCAAGGATATCAACACCATTACCATAAAGACAGCTTTTTTAAAAATTGTGTCTTAAGTCATAATAGTCCAATTCAAAAGTCTCTGCTCCTAAAATTATTTTATTTGTAGAGATTGCAGAGAACAAATGCCTTTCAGCATTTCTCAAATTATTTCAGTTGTAGATCCCCTTTTCACAGCCTGATTTTTAGACTTTTCATGTGTATATGTACAGTATTTCTTTCCCCGACTGACAATTTAAACTTCTTCACCTAAAGATAATTCTCTGAAAGTATTGTTTTTTCACTATAATGATGTATGAGAATTCCTGGATGTACCTTATACTTCCTGCTGGTTATTAAATTTGTGCATTGAACACTTGAATTGTTTTCATTAAAAATCTCTTCATTCTCTTTTCTGTTAAATTAAAAGCCTTCAGCTTTTGAAAGAGTTTATATGTTTGAATGTTCCTTAAGTTGCATTTTGTATTTGTTTAAATAATAAATCTTTTTGCACAATTAAAAAAAAAAAGAAATACAATAAAGCAACTAGGAAGACTAAATATATACAGTCATTCTATTGAACCAACCTGACTAGCTAAGTGTCAATAAAAAGCAACTTTTTTCTCCTACTGGCATTTCAAATTTGCTCTGTGGAACAAGTTCTTTTCATCTCTGGGATTAAATTTTGAGTGGGTCTCATAGAATTCCCATCCATTTAAATCACAAGAACAGTCTCATTTTATTAATTAAACTGTCTGGTCTAGTGGAATAATAAAAGCTTCAAATTCTTACCCACTTAGAGTTTCTCCTTCTACCCTGACTGGATACCTCTTTGGATCTGGAAGCCAACAGTGGGTGAGGAGGTTGTGGTTGGCTTCGTCTTACTGACCAGCTCTCCCCTACCCAGTTGCTACTGTTTCTGACTCTTTTAGAAATAGTTCCAGGAGAGAGAGGAGATTAAGGAGGAAGGGGCTGGTACTATTGTGATCTTGCTCTCCTGGCTTGGTGGGTATTTAATGCTTACCTTTTCTCTCAAGGGGTTTTCTTAGAGATTCCCTTGCTGGAAGTTTCCAATGGTGATTTCTGGGACAAGGGTTATGCTTCCTTTGTCCACTTTTGACTCACTCCCCTCCCTTAGCACCTTTGTTCTTCCAGTTAGTCCCCTCGGGCAGAGTCCTTTTCAGTCTGGCTCTGGAGTGCTCCCTCTTGCAGGTTCACTGGCCCACAGGACAAACTTGCACGTTCTTGCTTTGCCGCTAGGGGGAGGCTGTTTTCCCCCAGCATTGTCCTGCCTCTCTCTCTGTTCTAGGCCACCGTCTTTCATATTAGTCCTTGAGCACCCTGAATTCCAGGGAACACATGTCAGATCATCTATCTGAGTGATCCTCTTGAAGCCCCCTTACTTTAAGATGGAGTAGCACCCACCTCTACTGTCCAAAGAACTCCAGCATTCCAACAATTCTTTTAAAAGGAATTTCTCCCTCTTCTCAGTCCTTAGCAAGTCCTTGTACATTCTTGGTTTATATGATGAGCTAAGGATTGAAAAGCAGTTTTCAGAAATCACCCTTGCAAGCCCTGTACTGGTAGGTTGGCATCTCCCTTTACAATGAGGCCATTTAGCACCTGTTTGGTTCCTCTGCATCTGGGACCTCAACTGATCCTGAGCCAAAAAGAGTCTCATTTACATTCTGTTATGTAAATCAGTTAGCAAACTAGATTTCACCTGAGGGTGATATTTACCAGGGACAAACATCAAATTTAAAAAAGCAATATTTAGAAACTTGATGTGAAGTCTAAGTTCTCATCCCTTGTCTTTGCAGGGACCACCTGGATGAGATGAGGTACACCACAATGTGCATCAAGGAGGCGCTCCGAATGATCCCTCCGGTCCCATCCATTTCCAGAGAACTCAGCAAGCCCATTACCTTCCCAGACGGACGCTCCTTGCCTGCAGGTCTTTGCATTCTTTTCCTCAACCGTTCCTAGAGACTGTGGGATCTTAGGGGCCACGGTGACAAAGATCGCCAGGGTTCTTAGCTCTTGAAGAAGTCAAAGGGTACTGCTGAGGACATGTGGCTAGGCCTGGGCACCCATGGAGAGCTCAGTGGGTAAGTGACTTGCTGAGATGTGGTTTTCTGTAGGGACATAGCCAGTTGCAGCAAAGCTAGGCCCAGATCCCTTGGCTGCGGAATCCGAGGCCGGCATTTTTTCTATTGTGGCCTCATCTGTGGTTGGCTGAGTTTGAGACCCAGTTGAGAATTCACAGGAGATGAGCACCATTATCTTTATTAGGAGACCAAGGAGGGCTTTGAGGTCATCATTATGCTATCACCCTTATATGTGTGCAGCACTGAGCAGTTTTATGCAGTGCCTTATTTATACATTATCTCATTTGTTTTTCTTGGAACATGATCTTAACAGACACTTACACAGTTTTACAATTTGCCAAGCACTCAAACACCTTCGATGTAGCCAACAACCCCCTGGGGGAGCCTCGGTCTGCAGATGAGGCTAACTTACATAAGCAAAACTAGAACTCGCACAGAATACTATGATGGGATCCTAGTTCTCCTTGCAGAACACCACAGGTTTCTGAGCAGGGCATGTGGGAGGCAGAGAGGCCATGTGAGAGGCCCTTGAATTGTCTGCTTCAGCATTCCAGTAAATCCTTCCCTGGAAAACAAGCCAACAGGATTGCTTGTAGCAAGTTACTGTGACTTTTTTGACAGATCCATAATTAATTTATCAGAATTATTTCTGGTAGCCAAATAATCCTCAAATTCTCCTTTGTCTTTTAATTTTTATACCCCGAACCACATGGATATTTGCCAATACCCCACCTTCCATATATGAGCAGCACCATCAGAAATCTGTGACTCGATCTGTGTGATATAACTACAATTCTGTTCTTAAGTATCCAAGCTGTCTCCAGTGGCTGCTTTATAGCCATTCACAGATATTTAAATAATTTCCAGAGGTAGCAGAAAGCATAACCATAGATTATCACTTTGACATGATACCAATAGCTCCTTAAAATAGAATCATGAATTAAATGAATCATTGCTTTGAAAACAAGGCACCAGCCCAGGCCTCATCTGCCCAATGTGTCCTTCACTGCTGGCATGAGCTGCAGCTCACAGATCTCTGCCCAAAAAAGCACTTTCCCTTCAAGAAGAAAAGCCTTGCTGAAGGGTGGTCTTACGTTAGTCCACGACTTGCTTTTTCTTCTGCAATCTCTTTTATTTCCCTCCTTTCTCAGGAATGACTGTGGTTCTCAGTATTTGGGGTCTTCACCACAACCCTGCCACCTGGGAAAACCCAAAGGTATGACTAATGCTATGCAATTCACTTTTTGGTAGCTAAGCATGCAAGTGGTGAAAAATAAGCATAAAAACCAAAAATGTAAAACTTTTCCCCTAAAGGAAAAGTGTATTCCCCTATTCATGCTTTATCTTTGCTTTGAATGAATGAACAGATTGGCATAATGACACACTATCTTCTCTAAATTGCCACACTCTATACTTAAGTAGTTCACTTATCTAACTCTACCAAGTACCTGCCTAGAATATCTGCAAGAGTATAGACTGTTGATATAGTAATTCAGGCAACTGAAGTTGGATGTATCAATCAGGATTCTGCCAGGAAATAGATGACAAACTCGAGTTGGCCAATTTGTAGAGACTTTAATAAAGGAACTATTTACAAAGGTATGGGCATAATTTAGGAAAAGCAAAATGGAGCCAGCAGTGTATCCCACTTCTAGACCTCTTGGGAAATGGGAAGAAGGGTTACACAACCAGAGAGAGATTGCTGCAAGGAGAAGCCCATCAGATATGAGTTGTGGCCTTTGATAGAACATGCAGCCAAATTGAGGCAGCCTGGTAGGAAGGAGCCTGAGGAATAAATATCTAAACTCTTTCTCCTCCCACATTCCGGATCTCTTGCCTATGCCTTTTATTGGCCAAACCCAACAGGAAACCATGTGGGTTATCTTCCTGGGGAAGAAGCAGGGTGGAAAAGGGAGGAGGGAGGATCTGGAGAGGCAAAAAGAAGATGTGCAGCATACCTGAGATTTTTTATTCAATGTTACTGACACTAAACACTCACAGCATGTTCCACCACATTCTTTCACATAAGATCCTAGGGTTTAAGAGCTGTCTATGTAATGGGAGTCTGTACAGCATGTCTCAGTGATGACAGATCACACAGTCATATTGATTTGTCTTCTAAGTGGGTGCTCCCTTACCAAAGAAGTGAAAATAATACCTCTGGCTATTCTATTTCTGCTTTCTCCTTGCTTAGTCTGTGTAGTTAGCCTTACTAATTTGGACAGCCAGACAAGATCTGCAGGTCTAGAGCACCGCTGTCCAACATGGTAGCCATTAGTCATGGGTGGATATGGAGCATTTTTTAAATGGCTAGTTGGAATTGAGATATGCTGTAAGTATATAATACACACTGGATTTTGAAAACATAGAATGAAAAAAAGAAAAATGTAAAATATTTCATGAATAATTATTTATATGGATTGCATGTTGAAATGGAAATATTTTGGATATATTGGGTTAAATATATTATTAAAATTAATTTCAACTGTTTCTTTTTTCTTTTTTAACTGTGGCTACCAGAAAAAAAAATCTAAATTACATATGTGGCTCCCATTACATTCCCATTGAACAGTGCAGAATAATAGCTTAAGAAATGTATTAATGGTATTTTGTGGGATGGTGGTGGGTGTTGCCTTCTCTTTTCAGGTCTTTGACCCCTTCAGATTTTCTCCGGAGAATTCTGATCAGAAACACTCCCATGCCTTCTTACCATTCTCAGCTGGACCAAGGTGAGGACAATTTGAAGTTGTCGAAAGTACACCAAAGTGTTTACTTGGGAACAGGTCATTCCCTCAGCCCCTCAGCTCTGTAAATTCTGCCATGGAATTCCATCTTATCACCTGGCCAAGAGCTAGATCTCGATGCCTGTGTGAGTCCCTAAGAGGGCCAGTTAGTTTCACAAAAGCAGCACCATTCTCTGTCACATCCTAGAGAGCCATGTGTTAGAGAGCCATCCCCCAATGCAAGCCGTTGTTCATAGGCTCAATGCAATTCACCTCCAATACATGAGAAACAATTCCATGAGTACCTCCAGCTGCCACGTGGCATAACGTTGGATACTCCTAATTCACATTCTTGCAGGGAATGGTGTAAGTCCAATGTCCAAAAGGTTCTGTGGCATTTATTTTTTATTTTTCATTTTTTTTTTAAGATTTATTTATTTACTTGATCCATATTAAACCCCCCTTCCCCATTTGCTGTTTTTTTGTGTGTGTCCATTCGCTGGGCAATTCTCTGTGTCTGTTTCATCTCTTCTCATCCTCTTCCTCCAATCTTCACCAGGATTCGATCCTGAAGACCTCTGATGTAGGAGAGAGGTGTTCTAGCCATCTGTGCCACCTCAGCTCCTGGTTTTCAGAGGTTTCGGAGCATCTTGTCTTGTGTCTCTCCTTTTACATCATCATCTTGCTGCCTGGCTCCCGGGGCCTCGCGGCTCACCGGCACACAGAGCCTGGCAGCCCATGCGCCTTCTATATATTTTTTTTTATTTTACCAGGAGGTCCCGGGGATCGAACCCAGGTCCCTCCATATGGCAGACGGACATCCAACATTTGAGCCACATCCGCCCCCCGGTTCTATGGCATTTAGTGTGAAAATGTTGCTTTACCATGTACATCAGACTTATTATTCCAGGATCTAGAGCTTTAAAAGTGGATGCATTTAAAGAGTGAGAAAAAACACCAATTCTTCGAGTATCCTTTCTTTTCCTTTCCCTTGGTGTTTGCAGGAACTGCATCGGGCAGCAATTTGCCATGATTGCATTAAAAGTGGCCGTGGCCTTGATTCTACTGCGCTTCAAGGTGACTCCAGACCCCACCAGACCTCCCATCTTATCACCCCAGATGATCCTCAAATCCAAGAATGGGATCCACTTGTGCCTGAAGAAACTCTCCTAATGATAGAGCTCAGGGTACAACAATTCAATATATTTTGTTTTAAAGTTAAACTACAGTGAGCAAATGGTCTAAGAAAATGGAGAGGAATTAAAGTGTGGTGGGAAAGTCGGGGGTGGGTGGGGCGGAGGCTCTCTGTGGAGCTGCAGATAATCCAAAATAAACTTCTAGGTGATATGGGAGGCAACTTGATCTGTTTCTGAACCTCAGCTCTTTTCTGTTTGGTTCTGGCTGCTATTAACACATATACCGAGCATTTTGCTAGGTGACTTCCATGTATTTCCATATGTTTTCTGTTGTTTCTTAAAATAATATTCAGAATTACCCAAATGTGAAGAGTTTTCAGAATTACACAATATATGAATGTATGCTCACAGTAAAAAAATTTCCAACATTAGAAATGCATGAGGAGTAAAAAGTAAAATTACCACTTCAAATAGCCTGCACCCCCTGCCCTGACCAATCCCACTGCCTTTCTTAAAGATAAAATAGTTTAGTATGCGTTCTTTCAGACTTTTTCCCATACATTTCATATATATGTATGTGTGTATGTTGTATTCTTATAGATGGGATGATGTCCATACTGTTTTTGCTTTTTTCTCTTAATAAAAGTCCACCTCATTTCTTATCATGGCTTCAAGGCATTTTGTAATGTGGATGTACTAAAATTAATTTAACTGTTCTCCTATTAATGGATAATTCTGTTTTTTGTAGTTTTTAAATTTGTTTATTGGCCATTTGTGTTTATCTTTGTTTTTCTCTGTAATTTGTCTGTATATCAGCTATGTTTATTTTTCTATGGGGTTTGTATTTTTCTTACTGATTCATATGAGTTCTTTATTTAATTACAAGATTTTACAATATTGTTGTAAAAGTGTTTTTATTAGATAAGTTGTGGGTTTACAGAAAAATCATGCATAAAATACAGGGTTCCCACATACCATCCTATTATTAATGCCTTGCATTGGTTTGGTACATTTGTTACAACTGATGAAAGCACATTTTTACACATTTTTATAATTGTCCTACTAACATAGCCCATGGTTTACCTTAGGGTTCACCGTTTGTGTTGTACAGTCCCATATTAGTTCTTTATATATTGTGGGTAACAATCCTTTGATTGCAATTTTCCCTAATTCTTTTACTTTTTCTAAACTGTATTTATGGTATCTTTTACCATATGGAACTATTTAATTTTTATTAAATAAGAGGTATAAACTTTTCTTTATGACCTCTGAGTTTTGAGCCTTGGATACGAAAGTCCTCATTTGGAATATTATAAAGGATAGTCTACATGTTTTCATGGTACTGACAACTCTTGTGGAGCCTGAACAGGAAGTCCTTAAAGATTTCCAGACCTATCATTTACTTGATATTTAACTGCCTACTACATGTCAGATACTGTGATAAACATTAGGAATTCAGCAGATTAATAGGCAAGCTTTTGCCCTCATGGAGTTTATATTCTAAAGAGGAAGATGGATAACAAAGAGATAATTACAAATTGTACTCATGCCATGAAGGAAATGAGTGGGCTGAGCTGGATAGTAACCAGGAGGAACTTAATTTAGATTTGGTTGTCTGGAAAATTCTTTTAAGAAGGTGACATATAAATGGACATCTGAAAGATGAAAAGGAAACAGCCATGCGAAGAGCTTTCCAGGGAGGGAAAACAGATGTGCAAAGACCTTGAGATGGAAAAAAAAAAACTTGGTATATTTAGGCTAGAATTGCTAAAGGATAGTAAGAAAAAGGGAGAATGGAATGAAATGGAGCCAGATTATCCACAACCTTGTAAACCATAGTCAGAAGTATAGGCTTGTTTTTAAGTGCAGGGAGAGGTTTGAAGGACTTTCACCAGAGGAGGACATGACGTTTTGCATCTTGTTATGTGGAGAATGAATAGATTAGAGGGAAGTGAGGAGACCAGTTAGGAAGCTATTGCACCCGTCCAGATAAGAGATGATGGCGGCTTGCCAAGAGTGGTGGCAGTGGAGTTGAAGGGAAATAAATGGATGCTAGATATATTTGGGGGGTGTGGTCGAATGGATAGGACTTGTTAAGCAGTTGGGAGTAGGAGGGAAGGGAAGGAGAATCCAAGTTCTCTGAAGACTAACCAAGGCTATCCCATCCAATCATAGGAACACTTTTGATCATACCTGTGACCTGTCTGCTCTCACTGCTGTCACCATGTTTCCCTCAGCACTTGTCCTCACTGCATATTATGATGACAGTGAAGTCCTGTGATAAAAACTGTGTAGGTACCTATGAATTTTAGTAAGGGGAGAGGCTTACTATGTGGAGAGAGGGGGTTTGTAGGATCAGGAGCTTCCCCCAACAAGATGGAAGATCCACCGTCTTGGGTTTAACAAAAGCCATTTCCCGCCCAAGGTTGTACGAGGGGATAGAGAGGATTTAACTCTCAAAGACAGTGATACCAACAGCCTCATATAAAAACATCTGGTGGGGCTCATTTAACTCTGACACAGCTCCTACTTTCCTCTTGCCTCCTCCGTCCTCACATGCCTTATTGGGAAACATCACCAACTCGCTGGAGGCAGCTTCCCCTGCTGCATTGGTTTAAGTGGTATCCTATGGCCAGCACCTTAGTGCTTGGTACGGTTAAATAGGAGACTATTATGTTACAGTGGCTATGGTCAAGAGTGCCCACAGCATTCTGGAACTTAGAGCAGTAATTATATTTGTGGTGAGCCTAGCTATTTCCTTTACAAATTTACCTGTGTGGCCTCCTGCAAATTTTGATAATTCTTGATTACTGAACTCTAAATGCTGTGACATCCTTCCTGGTCAGCACTATCCCTGATACTGTTTCTATTTCAAAGGAAATGTCCTTGTCCCTACTTAAATGATAGGCTGATTGTAGTAAAGATGACTCATTGTCCCTTCAACATCCTTTCTCCACTTCTACAGAAATAGAGGTTTTAGCTGAGCACATGGCTGTCAGCTAAAGACCATATTTTCCAGTCACTTTTTCAGCTAGATGTAGCCATGTGACTAGATTTGGGGCAGAGCTGTGAGCAGAAACGATGAACTTCCAGTTCATATCTTCAAAGGGGAAAGTGCATGCCCTCCCCTTCCCTTTCATCTTCTTCCCTATTGTTCAAATGCAGATGTGATGGCAGGAGCTACAGCAGCTGCCTTAGACCATTAACTGAAAGCTATGTGTTGAAGGCAGAAGAAAAACAAGATAGAAGGAACCTGGATCCTGGATGCCTGAATGACCTTGTGGAGCAAGCCACTTTACTGGCTCTGGACTATGTGTTTCCTCCAAACTTTTATGTGAAAGAGAAATCAATTACCTCTTTTTAGTTCCCTGTTTTAGGGTCTCTTCGTTATGGCAAGCTGTCACTGATGTGACCAGTGTATTCTTTTCATTTCCTACCTATCCAGATAATCAATATCAGTTTGCTTTTACTTGGCAGGGACAATATGCTTCTACTGTTTGTTTCAAAGCTATTTAAATTTTCCAGCTTTGCCATAATTTTACTGCTAGGAGACACATGAGAGAAGGAGAGGGTAGCCTCCATTACTGCATTTCCAGTCCCAAGGCATAGAAGGGGTGGGCAAGCATCTTGAAGGAGCCATGTGGGTATAAACAAATTACTGTGGCTCTCTCTTCTCATCTTCCAACTAGGAGATGGCACATACACTAACAAATGCTGCTCAGTCTCCTAAGCACTAATCTTGAGGGTTTTCCTTAAAGGATAATAGTCCCAACAGAGTCACAAGTTATGTCATATGCCATCTTTTTAAAACCTCTATGGCAGTGATTCTTTACCTTTTGTGAATCATAGAACTTATCACAAATCTGAAGAAAACTGTGGATCTTCTCTTCAGAAATATGTACCTAGTCTAAGCACCAGCACACATGGTTTATCTGTGATTTCATGGCATTGGTGAACTCCCTGATCACATCCCTGGACCCATTTAAGAAACCTTCCTCTGCCTCAGGGTTTCAGCTCTATAGTTATAGCAAATCAGATCACCACCACCATAAAGTCAAGCTGTGGAGACCTGATGGTGTTCCTGTCAGACCCCTGGAACTTTCTTCTGACCTACTCCAATCTGGTACCCATTACGTTCTCGCCTCTCTGTTCTGTCTCTCATTTACAATCCCACTTTTGCTATTTAGACTCAACAATTGCATTTTGGATTATTCCTCCAGCTCCTGATACTCCTGTCCTCCTCAAGGATTTTTGGCCTGTACTAGTTCTGTCTACTCTCCTTGCTACAGGCTACCTTAGGCCTTGCTGGGCATTTAAAACCCAACTTCTGGCCCAGTTGCTGGTTTGTGCTTCAAGCAGCCCTGTCTGACCCCTCTTTTGTTTGCTTGTTTGTTTGTTTTTTATTATTTTTATGCTCCCTCATTCGTCTGCTCATTGTCTGCTTGTCTTCTTTAGGAGGCATGGGGAACCAAACCCAGGACCTCCCATGTGGGAGGTGAGTGCCCAGCTGCTTAGGCCACATTCACTCTCCTGACCCCCTCTTGAAGAGGGATCTAGACCCTTAGTTCTTTTAGCTTTTTCTCATACATAATCATCCTTATATCTAACACCTTCCTGGTTTGTCTTGTCTGAACGCAAAACCAGTTTGACAACATCCCCCTTAGAGCATGATATCTAGAAAATGAGCAAAATAATCCAGGATAATGTTATAAGCCTACATCTCCTGGCATTCAAGACTTCAAGGAAGAACACCAATGGCATTTGATGAAACCAGGATGCATCTTTACTCGATACTCCAGGAACCAGAATCCCTTTGAGGACCCCTACAAAAACTAAAAAGGGTCCTTACCTCTCTCTCCACTCTCAAGATGGCTTGTGACAATCAAGGCCTCAGCATTGCACAATTCAAATAAGATACAACTTATCACCCCCTGAATGATACAGTGCAGCTTCCCTGTGAGTGGGACGGTGACCACTTACTCCAAAGTTCTGAAGACAGAGAGTTGGGCTAGAGGCAGGAGTAATTTATTTCTTTCTCATGAGAAAGGGCATAAGCCCAGGCTAATGGAAGCGGGCAAGAGTGCGTGATCAGTGTAAGAACAAAGATTATACAGTTCCTTTGATGCAATGTCCCATTTCCCTCCCTCCCCAACCTTACCCATCTCCCATTGGCTGGGAGTTGTGGGCTTACAATCTTAGGTGCAAAAACTAACCAAATCCTAAGGTGAAAAGTGTGAGGGTAAGTTCTCAGTGTCTGAGTTCATCCCCTTTACTGATGTGGGTTTTTGGGGATAAGAATGTGGGAGGGTTAGATAAGTGGGAACAGGGAAAAGTTCTGAGAAGAGGCCACCCAGAATGTGGGAGGGTTAGATAAGCGGGAACTGGGCATTTACTTTGAGAAGAAGCTACCTTTTGTTCTATTTCTCTCATCTGGAAATCTTCTCTAAAAGAGATAATAAGGACACTGATTTTTCCTTAGTCCTTTTCCCAAAATTGTTCTACTAATTACTGTTCTGGCAACCCGGTGTTGCCCTAAAGCCTGAAGTGTGTGCCGAGATGCATCTCCTATACTAGAAACAGGTTGTCCTGAACCACCCATGCTCTCATTCTTTCTCACTTGGGACCAGTGAAATTTGTTCATGGAACATAGAGCTATGTCTGCCTAAGTAAACCTCACTGTAGACTGGACCCAACTGTGGTCACAGATTGGCCCCTAACCCTGTTATACCCATGCTTAGCACGCTGGGGTTTGGTGAGAGGGTAAGTGGCTCAGCACATGGCTCATCCCCACTGCTGGGGACATAGTTCAGTATCCGTTTATTCCTCACTCATTAAATATTTATTAAACACTCCCTAGGTGCCAGGCACTGTTCTAGGCACTGGGAATATAGCAGTAAACAGACAAGATTCTAACCTCATGAAGGTTATATTCTAGAGAGGTCACAAACAATAAAAAAGGACAGCAATAAATCAATACATTAGTTAAGTTTACGCTAGCTGTTGTAATCAACAAATCTCCAAATCACAGTGATTTACAGCACAATGAAAGAGGTTTGTTTTTCCCTCGCATAACAGTTCAATACAGGGGTTCCTGGCTAGCTGGCAAACTTCCACATGGAGATTTCATCTTGGGTCTCTTCCATCCAGCAAACAGATGAAGCGAATGTGCCGGAAGCATACCTACTTACTTTCCTAACCTCAGATGTGTTTCACATCACTTCCAAGTAGATTCTTTTGCTAAGAACAAGTCATGCAGATGAGAGTTGAATTGGAAAATTAGTCCCTGGCTGCATAGCAACAACTCACATTATGGAAGGAGAACCACAAAGATTGCTCTTTCCCACACCAGTTCATCCCTTTGGCCACCAAATATCTGAGTGTCCTTTTCTTCCCACTCATAGAACACATTCACCCCCTCCTCAAGGGAGACAACGGAAAGCCCTATCTAGCTCGATGCCCCAAATCTCTGAGTGATGCACATTTCTCTTCATCAGGCCTGGTGTGGCTCTTGCGTTCTAGGTGTCTAGGACCTAAAGACAAGTTATCCGCACCCCTTACCAATATACAATGACGGAGCAGAGACAGGAAAACTGCAGTAAAAAAAACTACATTTCTCAGGTGCTCCTGCTATTAGGTGCGGCCATGTGACTAAGTGGGGATTGATGGGACAGGAGCAAAAGCCATGTATGCAACTCTTGGATCATTTCCAACTTAAAACGCAGCAGCTTGCCCCTTCCCCAGGGCTGGAAAGCAGACATAGCAGCACCTCAGCTTTGACATGCAGACAAGAACAATATTTTAAAGGCTGGTAGATAACAATGTAGGGAAGCTGGGTTCCTGTATATTTCGTGGAACAGAGCTTCCCCACCAGCCTGAGCTGTCCAGAGAGAAATAAACCTGCCTTTTCAAGCTCTACATTTTTGGTCTCTGCTATAGCAGTTAGCCTTCACCCAAGCAAACACATGCCTTTGTGCTAAATGACAAAAGTTCTCCATTCAACTGTCTTAGTAAACAATACGGAATATTTATTTCCCTAGATAAAATATCCCCAGGAAAGGCCACCCCAGGGCTGGTTAATTCAGCAGCTCAGTGATGTTATCCCAGCTCCTTTCCATCTTTCCACTCTGCCTGTCTTCAATGTGTCAGTTTCATTTCTCATGCAAGATTGTACGTGCAACCAATGTTCATAGGAACATTATTCACCATTGCCAAAAGTTGGAAACAACCCAGGTGTCCATCAACAGATGAATGGATAAACAAACTGTGGTCTATTCACACGATGGAATATTATGCAGCTGTAAGAAAAAATGAAGTCATAAAGCATATGGCAACATGGATGAACCTGGAGGACATTATGTTGAGTGAAGCAAGCCAGACACAAAAGGACAAATACTGTATGAATGCGTTACTATGAACCAAACATATTGTGTAACATATTGTTTGATTCAAAAAAAAATTTTATATGTATCCATTACATTTAATTGAGAAATGTATATATTTATTCATCTGTGTTTACTTTTTAGTTTTTAATTGTTTATATTTTCAATTGTTAAATGTACAAAATAAAGTTTTAAAAAAATGTTAAAAAAAAAAAAAAGATTGTACGTGTAGTTCCAGGTCCCACATGCATATAGAACAGAGAAGGGGTGCTCCATTCCGGAATCTCTTTTTATGTACAATCAAAAATGTCATAAGAGAGTCACAGCAGACAGTCCCTCATATTTCATGGGACAGGATTGGGCAGTCTGCGCCTTCCTAAATCACTGATGAAGGGGATGGAATTACAGTGATTAGCTTTGACTAATCTAAATTTACTAGTGAGTTAAATGGGTGAAGAGTGGATACTGAACAGATGTAAGGTTTTCCACAAGGTAGAGGAGAGCAGTGACTATTGAACTGGCAACAAACAGTGCCTGCTGCAACCAGGAACTATACCTGTAACTCCAGTAGCCACCCTTTGATTAAGGTGTGTGTTGGGAAGAAGCAGCAACTCATACCTGTTCTGTGGGCAGAAAGGGTAGAAGGACTAGTGCTTTGCTGAACCGTGGCACTGATCAGCCCAGCTGAGGATTCAGGAAAACCTGGTGAGATGAGATAATTTATGGAGTCAATGGTTTGCCAAAGCTCTGTTACCATTTTGATCTCACAGGGACAGTGCCTTTCTAACCGTCACACCACAAAGGCATTTCTCCAGATTCCTTCCCACTTTTACTTTTTTTTTTTTTAAAGATTTATTCATTCTATCTCATTTATCCCCCCCTTGCTGCCCGCGCAGCCGTGTCCATTCGCTGCGCGTCCTCTCCGCGTCCGCCCACCTCCCCCTTGCTGCGAGGCCCGGCCGCACCAGCCCACGGCGCTGCGCGAGCTGGCCTGCCCCCACAAGGAGGCGCCAGGAAGCGAACCCGGGGCCCCCCACACGGCAAACGGGTGCTCCATCCATTGCGCCACACCCGCCTCCCGCCGCGAGGCTGCTGCATCAGCCCACCGCACCGCTCAGGCCGGCGTGCCCTCACAAGGAGGCCCCGGGACGCGAACCCAGGCCTCCCATATGGTAAACGGGGGCTCCATCCACGGAGCCACACCCGCCTCCCTCCTTCCCACTTTTAATTCCAACCCCTTCCAGATCCACAGATTCCTGACCAGGTTTCTTCTTAGGTTTCCTTCCCAAGTTTCCTCCCGGCTCATCATGCTGTCTCTCTTCTTCCATGAGGGTATAAGATGAGGGAAAGAAGTGTCCTAATTACATAACAGCCCTTCCTGTCTCCACTTGAGAGAATCTGGGCTTTGGGGTCAGTCACATTTGATTTCAAATCCTGCCTCCATCTCCTAATGACTAAATAACCTTGGGTTAATTCCTCTCTGAACCTCCATTTTCTCCTGTCAGATTGAGCATACCAATACTTTCTCCGTAAGACTGTTGTGAAGAGGCATTAAGAGAACACATGGAAAGGCACAGCATAATGCCTGTCATAAGGGGGCACTCGATTAAATTTCCTTTCCTTACGGATGCCTGAGGCATTTCCTTTTGGCTTTATTTCGTGTTTGTAGTCTCCTGTGATCTTTTCTTCTTGAAAGCAGCATTTTTATTGCTGCATCACCTGCTCTGTCCTGTTTTGGAAGACAGAAACTTACCTTTTAATAGGAAAAGTTGACAGTCATGCCTTTTTCTTCAATCATGGGGATAAAATGGTATCCTTTGCCAAAAGACTTTGCTTTGATGCAACCATTTTTTTATTATTCCTTATTTTTCATATCCTTAAAAGAAGTTTATTTAGTTTTTTAAGCCCCTGGATTAGCATATATTTTGTCTAGTATAATATTATAAAACTATTTTCTGTTTGAAACCTCTCAACAGGAAGAGAAAGTAATTCTGAGAAAAGTATGTCAGTAAATGGGAAATCAATATCTAATGAGCAAAGATCCCATTTCAGAAGTGCAGTTCTAGGAGCAGAGGAAGGAAATAGGGAGGGACTGCTTATGCTTGTTAGAATTGTATTATTTTACGCCTATTAAAAAAGGATGAATTTTCTCTTCTTTACTCAACATGTATAGTGGGGTCTCATCAGATGTTCATTTAGTTTACAAGAATGGAACTAAAACATTTAAAGTCCAGTCAGGAGAACGGAAACTGGGTATTTCAAACAGAGGAATATATGTATGATACATACAGCATCGCCTACCTGACCAAGGATTGACCTCACCCTTGCCTCCCCTCCCCCAAGCATCTGTTCCCATAACTCCTGGGAAGCACACCGAACTTCAGCAGCTATAACCTTGAATTCTGCCCACCCCCAAGTGCGTCTAGTTTTCACAAAAGAGCACATACCCAGATGTTTTTTCAAAACTTTTACACAAGCTTCTGCCATTTAGCCACCTTTGCTCCCCAGCCTTGTAAAATCAAATGAGTAGTTGCCATAAGTATGGACATACTCAAGTGAACTTCTTGCCATCTCACTGTCAGTTGCAAGGTAGCTACAACTCTCTGTAAGTTTCCCTAATAAGTGCTTTAGTACTGATACACTGGGAGTTAGTGTCTCTTTCTTCAGAAGCTCAACAGGCCCAATTGTGGGGCAGTGTGATAGTTTGAATTTGATGAATCAAAAAAAATTATCTTTTTGCATCTATTCCTGTGGGTGTGAGACACTTTGATTGCATTAGATTTGATTAAGGGACCTTGATTACATCAGTTGATTAGATCACTTTTGATTAGACTGCATCAGTGAGGGGTGAATCAAGTTTCATCTCTGCCCTTTTAATGGAGCCTTATATAAATGGAGACACAGAGAAGAGATACACAGAGAAAAGAAACCAACACTTTGATGCTGCAATGTGACAGAGAACTCAAGGATTACTAGCAGCCAAAGCTGAGGCATGAACCCCCAAAAAGTTGGGCCCATGGAGCAGCTCAAAGCTGAAGAGACAAGCCATATGCCTGCTAGCCCACAGCTGGGCTCAGGGAGAAAGCAGAGAGCAGTGGAGGCTGAGAGAAGATGCCCAGAAAGAAACAAACCATATGCCTGATTGCCCACAACTGAGCTCTAGGAAATGGTGAACCTTGAGGGGAAGGCAGGGACCTCAGCAGAGATTGGCTTCCATCTTGCCCTGCCGCATGGCATAATGCTAGGATCAGCAGTAACTGACTTTGGTAAGAAAGCATCTCTGCTGATGCCTTGATTTGAACATTTTTACAGCCTCAGAACTGTAAGCTTTTACCCCAATAAATTTCCCATTATAAAAGCCAATCCGGAGTTCCTGGAAGATGACGTCGAAGAGGGAATCCAGGGCTCAACTCTCTCACAAAAACAACAGAGAAAGGGCAAAAGCTGAATGAGGGACCTGCTTTTGGGGTCTGCAGACCAAGACAGTGCTTCCTGACCCCCAGGAAGGTGAGGGACAGAGAGATGAAGAAACTGAAATGACAACCATGAGTTACTAAACCCCTGTGGCTGAGAACCCTTCACACATCCCCCATCCCCAAGGCATGCAGCCTGGATAAAACCCCTGGCCCACTGCAGCTAACTGAAAGGGGAACAGACATCTTCCTCACTGCAAAGCAGGAGGCCATGGCAGAGGGTGGAGAGTGGTTTCTCTTCAGTGAATTTGGCCAGCAGAGCCCACTTTGGATCTTGGCTCTAGCCAGACTAGAAACACCTCCGTGGAAAGATTCATCAATGAGTGCTATCTCCTGGCCAGCCAGGAAACTGCAAGGAGAAAAACTGCTTTTAGGTCTCCTAATCCCAACTCCTGGGAGAAAATCTGCACCCCATTAGTGAGTCCCTGGCCCAATTTTGATAACTTAAGCTGGGCAATTTTAAAGACTCAGAATAAGTTGAACCAAAAATCAAAGAAGAGTCATGAAAGAAAAAAAAACCTCTAAGCAAGAGAGAGAAATTGACCATCAGAGTAAATTCACCAACACATTCAGATACCTAGACATCAGCAAAAAATTATGTCATACTAGGAAATAGGAAGAGATGGCCCAGCCAAAGGAACAAACCAAATATCCTGACGAGATACAAGATTTAAGATAATTAACCAATGATAATCACACAAATCTCCTAAATCAATTCAAAGAATTGAAGGAAAATATGACTAAAGATATAAAGGATATTAAGATGACACTGAGTGAGCATAAAGAACAATTTGAGGGAAACGGATGTGGCTTAAGTGATTGGGCTTCTGTCTACCATATAGGAGGTCCAGGGTTTGGTTCCTGGAACCTCCTGGTGAAAAGTAAACTGGCCCATGTGGCGAACTGGCCCAAGTGGAGAGCTGACCCATGTGGAGTGCTGGCCCACATGGAGTGCTGGCCTGTGCAGGAGTGCTGACCCACACAGAGTGCTGGCCCACGCAGAGAGCTGGCGCAACAAGATGATGCAGCAAAAAGAGACACAGAGGAGAGACAATAAGAGACACAGCAGACCAGGGAGCTAAGGTGGCACAAGAGATTGAGTGTCTCTCTCCCACTCCAGAAGGCCCCAAGATTGGTTCCTGGTGCTACCAAAGAGAAGACAGGCAGACACAGAAGAACACACAGAGAGCAGACAGCAAGCGCAAAATAATGGGGGGGAGGGGTTGGGGGAGAGAGAAATAAATAAATAAATCTTTTTTTAAAAAAAAGAACAATTTGAAAGCAAAAGTAACAGAGCTTATGGAATGAAAAACACAATGGATGAGACTAAAAATACATTAGAGACACATAACAGCAGATTTGAATTGATGGAAGACAGAATTAGTGATATTGAGGACAAAACATCTGAACTGGAAAAGACAGAAGAACAGAAAGAGAAAAGAATGGAAAAAATGGAACAAGGTCTCAGGGAACTGAATGACAATGTGAAATACACAAACATGCATTATCGGTGTTCCAGAAGGAGAAGGGAATGGAAAAGAGGCAGAAAAAATATTTGAGGAAATAATGACTGAAAACTTCCCAACCCTTATGAAAGACTTAAATATTAATATCCAAGAAGGGCAATGCATCTAAAATAGAAGCAGGCTAGTGTAAGTCTCAAAATATTCATATTGCAGCTGTATTCCAGACTCTTCCTCACTTCCATCAAGTCCCCAGTTTGTCATGACATCTGCTGGCTCAAATCTCAGCAAGGCTCATGTGTTCTTTGCCTCACAATCTGGGTCCCCTAATCCTGTGTTGAGTCCCTCTCCCCTGCAGCCTGCAGCTTTGTAGAGCCTGATTTTAGCAAATTAGACTTCATTTCTGTTTTCCCTAGAAACCTGCTTCTTGGGTTGTTTTCAGAGTTTACATATCTCTCTCTGCTTCAAAACGGGATCCTCCCCACTGGCATTTAAGCATCCTGAAGTCTTTCACATTAAAAACAGGTCTGATTTAAACCCTCATCCACTTCCAGTTCCTTCCTACCTCTTTCACCCTTTCACAGATAGACTCTTTAAAGAATTGTCTATAAATCATTGTGGCAGTTTGAAGCTTTTGTGGACCCCAGACTATCCCTGAACCAGATCTAATCATTCCCTGGTTGAGGCTGGGGCATGAGACACTGTGAGATCTGCTCAGTACCCACACATGTCCAAATACAGAGAAATTAATACTCCATGGGACAAACTTTTAACCAATTAGAACTGAGGGTTGGTAAGTAAATTCATCTCCCCTCCTTCCCTGGATGGACAGCCCTTGAGAAGCAGTCATTTTTAAGTTCTCTCCATTTATTTAGATTTTCTCTGATTTCTTTTAAAAATGTTTTGTCATTTTCCATTTACAAATCCTTTTAATCCTTGTTTAAATTCATTCCTAGATATTTGATTCTTTTAGTTGCTATTGTAAATAGAATTTTCTTGTTTTCCTCTTCAGATCAATCATTACCAGTGTGTAGACACCAGTGTATAATTTTTGCAGGTTGACATTATACCCTGTACTTTGCTAAATTCAATTCTTCATCTCTAGTAGCTTTATTGTAGACTTTTCAGGATTTTCTATTTAAAGGATCATGTCATTTGCCAATAGGGGAATTTTTACTTCTTCTTTTCCAATTTGGATGAATTTCTTTTTTTTTTTTTTTCTTACCTAATTGCTCCTCCTATAACTTCCAGTAAAATGTTGAAAAACAGTGGTGTCAGTAGGCATCCTTGCCTTGTTCCTGATCTTAGAAGGAGAGCTTTCAGTATTTCACCATTGAGCATGATGTTAGCACTGGGCTTTTCATATATGCACTTTTTTATGTTGAGGAAGTTCCATTCTATTCCTGGTTTTCTAAGTGTTTCTATCAAGAAGCATTGCTGGATCTTGTTAAATGCCTTTTCTGCATCAATTGAAATCATCATGGGTTTTTTTCCCTTTGTTTTATTAATGTGGTGTATTATATTACTTGATTTATATTCTTAAGCTGAATCACCCTTGCATACTTGGGATAAATCCCACTTGTTCATGGTGTATAATTTGTTTAATGTACTTTTGTTTTAGGTATGCCAGGGTTTTTTTTAGGAATTCTGTATCTATATTCATAAGGGATGTTGGTCTGTAATTTTCTTTTCCTATGGTATCTTTATCTGGTTTTGGTTTTAGGGTAATGTTGGCCTCATAGAGGGAATTAGAGGGTGAGCCCTCCTTCTTTTAGTTTTCTAGGCTATTTAAAGCAAATACCATGAAATAGTTCAGCTTGAGCAATGGGAATTTATTAGTTTACTGTTTTGAGGCCAAGAAAAATGTTCAAATCAAGGCATAATCAAGATGATGCTTTCTTCTCAAAGACTAGATGCTGGTGATCCTAGGCTCCTCTGCCACATGACAAGGCACGTGGTGGTGTTTGCTGGTCTCTCCCTTCTCTTCTGGGTTTCACTTATTTCAGCTTCTTGCTTCTGTTACTTTCTCTCTCTCTTTTCCTCTCACATATCTGAGAGAATTGACAAGCTCAAATTCTACTGGACAGGCTGCAATTTGGAAACTTGATGAAGGTGAAGTGAAATTCCCCAAGAGAAGCCACAAGTCAGAAACTATGATGAAGGTGACATCAGATTCTCAGGGGAAGTTGGCTAGCTGAAGTAGAGATAGAAATTCTTCTTTTCTGACTGCTAAAATCCTCATTTCTGTCTCTAAGGCTTCTAACTAATTGAGTGAGGAGACTCCTCTCATTCCATATTCCCTTAACCTTCAGCAAGCAACTCAGTGGTTCTCTACCTAGTGGGGTGACCCAAACATTCATTCCTAAAGGTTTTAAGCCATTAGTAATCCTGCCTGGATTGGATTGTTGTAGTTTTCCATTGGCTTTAATCAAAGACATAGTAGTGGGGGCGGATGTGGCTCAAATGGTTGGGCGTCCGTCTGCCATATGGAGGGGCCTGGGTTCGCTCCCCGGGACCTCCCGGTAAAATAAAAATATATATATAGAAGGCGCATGGGCTGTCAGGCTCTGTGTGCTGGTGAGCTGCCAGGCCCCGGGACCCATGCAGCAAGATGATGACGTAAAAGGAGAGAGACAAGACAAGATGCTCCGAAAGCTCCGAAAACCAGGAGCAGAAGTGGCGCAGATGGCAGAACATCTCTCTCCTACATTGGAGGTCTCCAGGATCGAATCCTGGTGAAGACTGGAGGAGGAGGATGAGAAGAGATGAAACAGACACAGAGAATTGCCCAGCAAATGGACACACAAAAAAACAGCAAAATGGGAAAGGGGGGTTTTAAAATGGATCAAGTAAGTAAATAAATCTTTAAAAAAAAAAAAAACAAAGACATGGTAGTACTATGAGACCCTCTAAGGGATTTCCTGTGTTCCAGGAATATTCTTTTTTACCTCCACTGTGTACTAGCAGTTCCATTTCCCCCTTGATAATCAGGGTAAATCACCCATCTGTCTAGAAATTTCCATCTTTGACTTTTTTTTTTTTTAAGATTTATTTATTTATTTATTCATCCCCCCATTGCTGCTTGTGTTTGCTGTGTCCATTCGCTGTGTGTTTCCTCCGTGTCTGCTTATCTCCCCCTTGCTGTGAGGGCTTGCTGCATCAGCCCACCGGGCCCAGGCCGGCCTGCCCTCACAAGGAGGCCCCGGGAAGCGAACCCAGGGCCTCCCACATGGTAAAGAGGGGCTCTATCGATTGAGCCACACCCACTTCCCTATCTTTGACTGTTGATTCAGAGAAAAAAGAAGCCCAAATTGTTCAGGTAGCAATCTTAACTTCCAATTCAATTGAATTATTGTTTTGTCTCCTGGTGGAAACACTCCTTCTTTAGGAACTAAGACCTCTAGACCAGCAGAATATAAGGTCATGGAGACAAGTAGCAAAAAATTCACTAGTAGATAGTCAATGGTGCCACTTTCACTTCCAGTCTTTGATTCCTGGATCCATGAATCCTGGCTATGGGAGAAATAGCACCTTAAAGCAGATGCTGATTGAGAGCATGCACAGTCTCCTGCAGAACATTGCCCCTACCCTGCAATATATTGCCACCCAGCTGGCGCCATAATTGGGTCTTCAAAAAGACATTCCACTTTTCTATCAAGCCAGCTATTTTAGGATGATGGGGAATATGGTAAGACCAGTGAATTCCATGAACATGGGTCCATTGCCACTTAGCTATAAAGTATTTTCCTTGATCAGAAGCAATACTGTAGAGAATACCATAACAGTGGATAAGGCATTCTGTAAGTTCATGGTCAGTAGTTTTGGGCAGAAGCTTTATAGGCAGGGAAGGCAAATTGATTTGATATCAGAGAAAGTGTCTATTACAGTAAGAACAAAACACTGCTCCTTCCATGATGGAAGTGGTCCAAAGTAAGCAACCGGGAAGCGGGTGTGGCTCAATCGATAGAGCTCTCGTTTACCATATGGCAGGCCCCGGGTTCGCTTCCTGGGGCCTCCTTGTGAGGGCAGGCCGGCCCGCGCGGCGCGGTGGGCTGATGCAGCAAGACCTCACAGCAAGGGGGAGATAAGCAGACACAGAAAAAACACACAGCAAATGGACACAGCAAACACAAGCAGCAAGGGGGGATAAATAAATAAATCTTAAAAAAAAAAAAAAAAGTAAGCAACCTGCCACCAGGTAGCAGGCTGATCACCTCAGGGAATTATACCACACTGGGGCCTGAGTTTTCATCTCTGCTGCTAGCAGATTAGGCAGGTCAAACTTGGTAAGTGGAAATCCATGTTGCTGAGCCAATGCATAACCTCCGTCCTTACCACCATAGCTACTTTGTTCATAAACTCATTGGGAAATGACAGGAGTGGCTGAAGAAAGAGGCTGACTGTTATCCACAGATCCTATCCACTTGATTGTTAAAATTCTCCTCTGCTAAGTCACCCTCTGGTGAGCATTCATATGGGACACAAATATCTTCATGTTTTTTCACCAATTCAGAAAGGTTTACCCACAAATCTCTTCTCCAGATGTCTTTGTCACCAATTTTCCAATCATCTTCCTTTTCAAGTCCCTGACCACCAAGCCAAATTATTGGCCACAGCCCATGAATTGGTATACAAATGCATCTCTGGCCATTTCTTCTTCTAAGCAAAATGAACAACTAGATGCACTGCTTAAAACTTTGCCCGTGGGAGGACTTCCCTTCACCACTGTCTTTCAGGAATGTCCCAGAAAGGGGCTTTAGTGCTGCTGTCCAGTTTTGGGTAGTACCTACATATCATGAAAACTATCTGTAATCAGGCCCACATTTTCTATTTCTCAGTCAACTGATCGTAGGTAACTCCCCAGGACATAACTTCAGGCTGGGAGAGATGAGGTAATGTGGCAAGAGCAGGGGCCATGGGCATTTGAACCACTTCCTCGTGTAACTTACTTGTGCCTTTAGGGCCTGCTTGAGCCCAGCTCATATATACCACATCCACTTGATGATCTAGTGCTACTGTGCTCCCCCAAATTTATGGCTTAGTGGGTCAGACAACACCCAACTCAGGATGGGCAACTCAGGTCTCATGGTAACTTGGTGGACCATGGTTAAACATTTGGGCCCTACTGAGGCCCAGTAGCAGGCCAAAAGCTGTTATATCTTTCCAATGGATTGGCTTTTTTATTATTATGAAAAAAAATTACTATATCTCTCCTGGTGCTTTTTGCCTTAAAACCAACTTTTTCTTATATTAGTTGACTGTGACAGTTTGAGGCTAGATGGATCCCAGAAGATCATGTTCTTGAAGCTGGTCCATTCCTATTGTAGGTGGGATCTTTTGATTAGAATACTTCAGTTAGGGACCTTTTTATTAAGTTACTTCAGTAGGGTGTGGCCCAGGGTGGGTCTTAATCTTAATACTGGAGTCCTTTATAAATGGGATGAATATGGAGGGGAAAAAAGGCTACAGAAAGTGAGAGAAAGCCAGAAGAAACCAGAAGCTGAAGCAACAAAACCTAGAAGAGAAGGAAGATACCAGCCAGTGCCGCCGTGTGCTTTGCCATATGACAGAGGAGTCCAGGATCACCAGCAGCCAGACTTCAGGGAAAAGCATGGACTGAGGATGCCTTGATTAAGACATTTTCATGGTCTCTGTAAGCTTGCAAGCAAATAAATCCCCATTGTAAAAGCCAACCCATTTCTGGTATACTGCATTTCAGCAGCCTAGCAAACTAAAATGTAATGCTATAATGACTTTTTTGGGGAAAGGGGGAGAGATTTGCATGATTTATCACATCCTTTCTTTTTCTTCCATCTTTCTGGGTCCTCATAATTACATAGTGTTTCAAGAAAATAGATTATAGTTGGAATATTTAGCCAATTTATACTTAATACAATTACTGATATATCTAAATCTTGTTATTTTGTTCTTTGTTCCTTTTCTCTTTTTTCTTGTTTTAGTTTATCAAGTATATTTAATTATTCTATTATCCCCACTATTAGCCTGAGTTACATAATCTTTTACTATTCTTTCATTGATTATACAGATGATTATAACATGCATCTTGACATATTAGAGTCTATATAAATTAGTATTTTATTACTTCTTAGACACTTTTTAACTCTGTAAACTCCACTTACCCCTTCATTTTTTATTGTTATTGTTGTCATGTATTTTAATTCTATAGATATATTTTGAAAGCTTTGTTGAGATGTAATTGATAAACAATAAACTACATTATTTAAAGGTAAAATGTGATATGTTTTGACATAGAAATTCACCTGTAAATCCATCACCACAATGAAGATAATGAACATATCACTTTCGAAAATTTCTCTTGCCCCTTTTTAATCACAGCCTCTCTGCCATCCACCCATCCCATGCAACCACTTATTTGCTTTCTGTCACTATAGATTATTTTGCATGTTTTAGAATTTTATATAAATGAAATATTATAATAAGTATTCTTTTCACCTTTTTTTTCACTCAGCATAACTATTCTGAGATTCATCTACTTAGTTGCACATATCAATAGTCCATTCCTTTTTATTCCTGAGTTTTATTCCATTGTATCAATATACAACAATAAGTTTATCTATTTACTTATTGATGGACATTTGGGCTGTTTCTAATATTGGGCTATTGTAAATAAAGCATGCTGAACATTTGAGTACAAGTCTTTGTATGGACTTAAGCCTTCATTTCTCTTGGGAAAATACCTAGGAGTAGAACGGCTGAATATTGTGGTAAGTGTACCTGAAACTTAAATAAAAATGCCTGTTTGCTAAAGTGGTTGTACCACTTTACATTGCTGCCACCAGTGTATGAAAGTTCTAGTTACTCCGCATGCTCGAAAATCCTCAGTAACATCAGTCTTTTCCATTTTAGTCATTCTAATAGGTACATAGTACTATCTCATTGTGGTTTTAGTTTGCATTTCCCTAATGATTAATGATGTGGAGAGTCTTTCCATATTATTTGTCTTCTATATATTTTCTTTGATGAATTGTTCAAATCTTTCGTACAATTTTTCAGTTGAGATGTTTGTTTTCCTCTCGAGTTCTGAGAGTACTTTTTATATTCAGGATACAAGTCCTTTATCAAGATATATGATTTGCAAGTAGTTTCTCCTAGTTTTTGTCTTTGCTTTCATTATCTTAAGAGTGTCTTTAAAAGAGCAGGAGTTTTAAACTTTCATGAAATAAAATTCAATAATTCTTTCTTTTACAAATAGCTTCTTTGATGATGTAGCTAAAGAATTTTTGACTACTCCAGGCTTGCAAAGATTTTCTCTGATGTTTCTTAGTTTTAGGTTTCACATTTAGGTCTATAGTCCATTTGGAGTTAAGTTTTGCATATGTGTCTGAGGTATGAATCACAGTTCACTTTCTTGCATGTGGTTATCCCTTTTTTCCAGTACCATTTGTTAAAAAGACTCACATTTCTCCACCAAATTGCTTTGCACCTTTATCAAAAGTCAGTTGTCCATATATATGTGGGACTATTTGTACCCTCTTTATGCTATTTCATTTGCCTATATTGATGCAAATATCAAAATGTCATGATTACTGTAGCTTTATAATAAGACTTGAAGTCAGATAATATTTGTCTCTCAACTTTGTTCTTTTTTTTCTACTATTCTACATTCTTTTTTTTTTTTTTTAAGATTTATTTATTTTATTTTATTTAT
>JAQZBX010012272.1:0-41450 GCA_029593785.1 Cabassous unicinctus | reverse complement strand
GTTAAGCACCACAGGCAGGCTTAAAACTCACGAATCTCTATGGTTCAGTCCACACCATCAATCTGTCCAGATAGATGTCCCAAGCTTCTTACTCCACACACCCACAGCACAGACACCCGTGCCGCACCCTGTCCACTCTCTGCCGTGATCTGGGAGCTGCTTGCAGTCGCCCTCCTAAGCCGACGCCATCTTTTTTCTCTAAATCCTCCTATTCCTTTTAAAACTATCAAAAAATTAAAACAAGCATGTACTCAATATGGTGTAAATTCTCCGTGTACTCAAAAATTGGTGCAAGAAATGGCACAAGCAAATAGATTAATATCCTGGGATTGGGATTTGTTAGCTCAAGCTGTTCTTAATTCAGCAAAATTTTTACAATTTAAAACTTGATGGACTGATGAAGCTAATATTGTGGCACGATGAAATCAACAGCAAAATCCACCAGTGCCTTTTACCGCTGAACAAATATTAGGAATAGGTCAATGGGCTGGGGTTCCTCGCCAAGTTCAGTATGATGATATTGCCATTGTACAAGTTCGATTGTGTTGCCTAGCTGCCTGGCAATGAATCTCCACCCCTGGACAGGCTGTACAATCATTTTCAAAAATTGTTCAAGGAAATACTGAACCCTATGCTGAATTTGCAGCGAGGCTGGCAAATGTGGTCAACAAGACAGTAACTCAATATGATCTTAAAGAAATCCTTATTAAGATGTTGGCTTCTGATAATGCTAACAGTAAAAAGTAAAACAGTAAAAAGGCTTTAGATCCAATAAAGGCAAATGGAGGTACTGTACAGGATTATATAAAGGCATGCCAAGACCTTGGGTCTAATACATATAACATGACCTTTTTTGCAGCTGCTATAATGGGATGTAGTCCTATAATTAATAATTTAAGTTGCTTTAAATGTGGAAAACCAGGTCATATGAAAAAAGATTACCGAGCCAGAACTAGTGTGAGAGCTCCATTTAGCGGCAATAATAAATCAATACCAACTCATTTGTGTCCAAAATATCAGAAAGGGTTACACTGGGCCAATGAATGCCATTCTAAATATCATAAAAATGGCAGTCTCATTAATAAATCGGGAAACTTCCTAATGGGCCTTGCTCAGGGCCCTCAGACAAGCAATATGAGCACTTCCCAACCTAGCTCAAAGCTACCTAATCAGCAACGGAGCAGCTCACTCCAGCCTGTAACAGAACTTAAAGCAGTTACCAAAAGCAGTACAGCTGTCGATCCTCCTCAGCTGAAACTAAGTTTATTACTCCTTCACTAAATATACCAAAAATAAGGACAGGAATTAAAGGGCCTATCCCAAAAATCTGAACTTTGAGCCTAAGTGTACTCCTAAAGAGTAGTAATCCAAAAATACATGTTAAATATCTGTATAAACTGCTAAATTAGAGCTTAACTGTATTTATGCTGTTTAAGTTGTCCTGGCTGTTTGCTGATTACTAACAAAAGTGTTTTAAAGCACAAGCTTATATATTACAGGTAACACAGATTCCAGAAAAAAATCTTAAAAACAGTAAAATCAAAGATGTGAAATGATGGAGGACTTGAAGACAGCCATACCAAAGGAGTGAAAATTATGGGTCAAATTAGTAAACTTTATGTTTCTGTTAGTGTGCCATAATTCTTTTTGTATTTGTTTGTTTGTTCAATGTCAGTGTATATTTTGATATCTCTGGATGGTAATATTAAATTAACAAATGAAAATGATTATAAGAGCTCTATTCAAATGGCCAACAATTAAATAAGCACTTATATTACTAAATAAATACAGATATTAGTTTAATATAATAAAAATAATTATACTCAAATTAAATCATTATTCTAACAAGTTTATTTAATGTTGATGGTAATGGTATGTTGTCAGAAGTTTGCTTGGAAATAGTTTCCAAAATCATTGTCACTTAAATATGGAAGGTATATAGAATGTGCTTTTATTATTAAAGAAAAAAAAGTACTTTTATCCTAAGATAAAATAACTAGTTATTAAAACAAAGTAAAATGTGGGACAAAACCTGAATAAATATAAAAGTGCAAAAGACTTGTGAAAAAGGAATTTTTGTGGTCAAAGCTAAGTAAAGTTTCAGCAGTCTATCTATAAAAATTTAAAAGCTTTAATGTCAAACAATATAATAATATAAAGTTAAAGTTATATTCTTTCTCAAAGTTTCTCAAGTCAGTAGTCTGTTTTAGTAAAAGTTTACAAAGTTTTTCTCCTAAATAACCAGTATGCAATAAAGAAAGTCTGTTTTATCAAAATAGCTTCTTGTACTTTAACCTTATCATTTCCATGGAGAAACAGGTCTTATCACTTTTAAAAAGAACACAATGTTCAAACCTGCTTTCTCAAAGTCAAATCCTGAAAGATAGCTTTTATTGCAAACTGTCACAAATAACTTGGTCTTTTACCTAAAAATAAGTAAAATACTAAAAATAGTTAAGCTCATAGGATATAAATTAAATGAAATATTTACAACTGTTGTATAATTAAAAGATATTTTCTAATTTTATAACAATTAAAGTTATATGAATTAAAAGTTCATATGAATACTTGAAAAGTGTATAAAAATTAATGAAAATATAATGTTTCAATATAATATTCAATAAAATATAATGTTATTAATAATAATATTTAGTTATAAGTACAAAAAGAAAGCAGCCATTAAAGGCTGCTGGGGTAGTGCATAACAGTAAATTATAGTAAAATAAAATAACACCACTGCAGCATGCAGTGGTCCCAAATATTGCTAGTTTATTGCAAAAAATTAATATCTAGTTATGTCACTATCACTTTGTTTTAAAACTTGCTAAAGCTTTCTTTAATATTTTCTTAAACAAGTCAAGCCAGTGCACATTCCCCTTTCTGTAAAGTAGCCAACAATAAATCTAGTGTATATTCACTTGATTTATGTAAGCAACAGCCCCAATTTTAATTATAATATTAACAACAAAAAAATCAATGTAAGTATTAAAATTACAAGTTAATATATTACCCCACAGCCCAAGTAGAAAATACTAATTTATTTTTACCTATGCCTCAAACTATACAAAATAAAGAAATTAAGGTCATAAGAAATAAAAGTTTATTCATTGGATGTCTGTTGTTTAATCTACTACAGTTATGAAGTATGTATAATATACTTAAATACTAATCAAAACTTCAGTACAATATGTTGCATACTTAAGCAATTTAATAATCTATATATTACCCATAAAAGTATTTTATTAAGTATATATCTAAATCTCTTGCTTTGAATTTGAACAGTTTTGAAATTAAATATCTTAAGACAAAGTTTGGTAAGTATTGTTCGAGCTTAAAAGCAAAGCATCATACAGAAAACTTTGTTAATCAACAAACCAATATTTCAGGAAACCTATTGGAAATTAAAATAGTAAGCACATCAAAGATGTTTTGTAACAAATTAAAAAAGATAAAGTGCATTTCAGCGGGTGTTGTATTCCTCCCTGGGGGAGCTGGCCACTCTCCCAGGGACTGATACATAAACCTTAAAGTGTGCTGTCCAAGGAGTGTTGTGTTTCTTCCTAAGGAGGCTGTCCCCTTCCTCGGGAATTAGCAAAATACTCACAAGTTGACATCTATAGTATTAAATTCATTAATCCTAAAGACAGTCAACCAAAACTCTAGTATCAGTTGCTACTTCAACAATTCAACACTTCCCAGCTAAAAGCTAAATATTGGTAAGTATATATACGAAACTGTTCTTTTATCTGTCATTCTGTAACATTGTTCAATATTAATCTTTTAATTAGTTATGTTATTTATGTTTCTCACTCTAATTGTCAGCATAAGCTTATTAAACTAAATATACATATTAACATTTATCTTATATCTATCCAGGACTCTAGCCAACAATAAGTCAAATATATCAGTGTATCCCCTAGTTTGGTAAGCATGTGAATGTATATATACCTATCATAAAAAATAGAAATCCTAAATTTAAAGTTACAAAAATGAAAAGGGGGAAATGGTGAGGTATGAGAACAATTAAGCATTATTTGCAAAAAAATTTTTAAGCCAAAGGTCAGAATCAGCAGCAGAACATTTCTGGCCAAAATCAGGCAAAAATACAGAAACAAATATTAGACAACTAGTTTAGTGGAGGACTGAAGATAATAATCAATGGGAGAAGGCAGAAGTTAAGATATAGGGTCGAGTTTATGCTCTTATCATTACAGATAAGGGAGACTAGCTTTGGGTCCTGTCCAGAAACCTGAAATCTAGACATGAATAAGCCAAAGAAGCTGACACAAGAAGAAGAAAAGATGGTAACTTCTAAAAGACAGAATGTCACTCTAACACAGTTATTTCTTGCTATGCTTACCTTGATAACCACAGCAATAAGTAGTGCACCTTCACATAATTATACATATTGGGCTTAAATTATTAATTCACCTCTTTTAGAATTGTTGACTTGGGGGAACAAATCCTACCCTGTTTATATTAATCAGTCTTTTCATTTTCCTGGGCCTGTTGATTCTCACCTTCCTCTGAAACCTGAGGAGGAAGGGAAATTTAATGAAAATTTAACCTTGCCTTTTCTTAAATGACCTGTCTGCATAGGATCCATTGATCAATGTATACAGCCCCAAAATCATAGTACAAAGTGATAAATGACATACATGCCATATTTCATCTGAGGTTGTCCTCTTTAATAATTCCTATAGAATTATAAAGAATCGGGATCTTATAGGGATACCAAAACCTAATGTAAATACAATCATAAATTGAAAAATTAGTAATTCAACAGAAACAACTAATGAAAGCTATTATTTTTTGAATTTTGGAGACATCATAAGTATAAATACATCACTAAATTGGACTCATCAGAGAAGATTTATCCCACAACTATGGAACATTAAACTTAACAAAACTAAAAATTATTTGTGGAAATTATTTTTGGGAACTAGCCCAATTTTTGAATGGCAGGGCAGTAAAACTAATATTACCAGTTTAAAAAGAAAATCCACTTAATTTCTTATAGTATGTGTATGGGATCCCATTGTTTTTATAGTTGCAATGGTGAGTGTTAATCAAACATGGTTTTTCTGCAGCAATTGCTCCCTTTACACTTGAGTATCAGAATCTGTTTTACAGGAAAGTTCTACTGTGGTTCTAATGGGATGACGGCGTCATGGAATATGGCTTCCGGTTCGTCTGAATCACTGCTGGCAGTCTTCCCTTGAGAGCCAAATCCTTTGACACTTTCTAAATCATTATTTGAAAAGAACCAAATGTTTAATTGGATTAATTATAGCTGCTATATTAGGGCTTATAGGTATTATCACTACTGCTGCTGTAGCAGGAACTGCCCTACATGAGAATATCCAAACACAACAATATGTTAAAAATTGGCATCATAATGCTAGTGAGCTATGGCATAGTCAAGCATATATAGATGAGCAAATTAATAATAAGCTTAATGACTTAGAGAAGGCTGTTACACAAATGGGAGATCAGGTATATAATCTAAATTTTAAACAAGGTTTGAAATGTGATTGGAATGAAAATGCTTTTTGTATCACTCCTCTCCCATACAATGATTCCCATTATGAATGGGAAAAAATTAAAAATCATTTAATAGGTCATCACACAAATTTATTTATAGAAATTACAGATTTACAAAAAAGGATTTTGAGCATGTCTCAGAATCAAGTAACTATGCTTCCAGGTAGTGAATTTTGGCAATAAGTGACAGATCAATTGAATAAAATAAAGCCCTTACATTGGTGGAAATCAACCTCTGTACTTGCTAACTTTGGTGTGGTGATCATTGGTGCTCTGCTACTCTTAACTGTATTAGGAGGCATTCGCAAAGCCCTGCTGTCCCGCATTAATAGGGCTGAAAAGACCAGCCATGCCAACAACTTGATTCTGCTTAAAACCCTTGACTCTCAAAGCCCTCTCCATGGCAGCTTGGCTCATTGCCAATGATGGGTAAGACCTTCAGAGGAGGGCAACCTAAGACAGGCACAGTCACCCTAGACAAAAAATGAAAAAGGGGGAATTGTTGGAGAAGATGCTGAGAGTCAGAGCATAAAGGGATAAGTAGTCAAAAATCATGCTTGCTGGCAGAGAGTAACTGTCTCCAAGGACACTGCATACTGCAGATATCAGTGGGAGGAGGCAGAGCAGAATGAACTCCCCACACAGATGTTATTGTCTGAATTCCCAGGAAAGTTTGTCTGGGAACTCACAAACAGGTAGCGCTCTCACGCACAAAGCTGAGAAACTAGTGAAGAACTCCCTACTTTTGTTATCAGCTTTGTAGTATAAAAAGCAGCTTCAATCTAAATAAACTTGCCTGCATTCCTCATGGAGTGATGTCCCCTGATGCCAATCTTTCTTTGGATCATTCCCAGCACTGTCTACCTCCACGTTGAATTACAACAATGGATGAACAAACCAAGGCAGCTAGCCTGGAGTTCACCCTGGAAGCTGATTGGTGGATTGCTAAGGATACGCAAGTCTATCTGCCAGGAGCAATACAGTGGAAAGTCCTTCATGGACTTCACCAAGCCACTCATCTGGTGATGGATTCCATAACCAGCTTAGCTAAATTAGTTTTTGCAAGACAGGGCCTGGTGAAAACAGTCAAAGAAGTTACCAGGAGTTGCCCCCTGTGTGCAATTAATAACTCAAACAATGGGAGGCTTAACCATCCTCCCCCCTTAAAACCCCCTGTACAGATGTAGGGATCATAGCCTGGGGAGAGCTGGCAGATAAACTTCACCCACATGCCATCTTGTTGTGGCTAAGCATTTCCCACCAGAAGGGAAATGACAAATGAGGTGGCTAAGACCCACTTCAATTTAGCCACTTTGAGATGGTCCATGGGCAACCTTACCTCACCCAGGATCTTGAAACCAGGTTCTGTTCAAACAGAAAACAAGCCTCTATCAATTAGAGCCAAAGTGGAAGGAACTTTACTCTGTAGTTCTGATCACTTCCACAGCTATTAAAGGAATTTCCAGCTTGGTGCACTAATCCTGAGTAATACCAACTACCCAGAAAAGTGCCAGCTCACCAGAAGCATCTAATGAAATGCACAAGTGCCAGTCATTGGACAGCCTGAAATACCTCTTCAAGAGACAAAGCTAAGTAGTGTTTATGTCAAAACCAACTGTTCGTTCTAACTCTAGCCCAGATGCCTATTGTTAGTGGGAGGACAAACCAAACACCCCTTAAAAAACTTTGTTTTCATCTCCTGTAGCTTAACTAAAAGGAGCAATGCCTCTTCTCATTCCTCTCCTACCACAGGAACTATGATTGGCAATTTATACCTAACCTTCTTGTCTATTGCAATCTCTTCTCTCTAGAGCTAACCAACAGCACAAAATAACTAAAAAGAGGAATACTGTTTCCCACCAACTTTGGGAAAATGCAGCCTTTACAGGCACCTGGCCTTTTCTACTTTTGTGATCCAGCATCCTCTTAGTGGGATCATATATTCTCAAAGTTCCAATCAAGTTTTTTCTTCCAGAATCAACATCTTCTTAGCCATATGGGTACATCATCCAGCTTCACCCAGGATGCCAACTCCATCTTCCTCCAACTGAGATAGACTAGCCAGAATTTTACACCTTGTCAGGTAGGGCCAATTGCCCCTAACCAGCAGGATGTAGTTACAGAAGAATGAACATCTCTTTCAGCACCCCTTTAAGAATAAAGGTGTAAACTCTCTGAGGAGGTAATGAAGCAGGCTTCATATAGAGAATCAATAGATGGATCTGGAACCTGGAGAAAAGTCCATGTTGACATGAATACCCCAAGATGGCTGCTGGAAGATCCTCATGAGATTTCTCCCAGAAACCAGGAGAAACCCTGAATATTCTTCAGAGACATTATCATTGGCCCCACCAGGGGGATTGATTGGTGGGGTAATCAATCAAAACAGCAAACACCTGGGACTCCCCCCATTCCATTAACAAAGGGGTGGAATAATTAACAGTTTAAAAAGCAGGTGCAAAGGTCAAATCTCCTCCTGCTCCCTGCTCTCCTGCCCCCCCCCCCGGTGGCTGCCCTTGGATCCTGCTGCTGCTCTCTGCCCTTGTGGCTTATGTGCCCTGCTCTTGCTGTGCCCCCCTGCGAGGATCAACATGCAGGTAAAACCTGAATATTTATAATCTATAATGGGAAACTGTAGTCTATAAATCAGCCCTCTTTATCACTCTTCAGCCCCTTACTCTCTACTGGGGTCCTGTGATCTGTTATTTTCTCCCATTTCTCTTCTCTCCCTACCTTAATAAATAACTGGCCTAACTCACCTGAAGTGCTCTGAAATTCATTTCTGCAGCATAAGTCAAGAACCTAGATTAAATCCAGTAACATGACTTTAGATTCTTTTATATGACATATCTAAGAACCTAGAAGCCCAGAACCCAGAACATTTCACTAAAATCTGGAGAATCAATTTAGTTTGTTTTAGGATCATATAACATAAATGTGCCTGGAAAGGATGTTTTTAAAGTAATGCTTCCATAAATTGTTAAGACGCCTTTTGTATATTTTATTTTCTGTGGTTGAAATAAAGTTAAAAGGGAATTAAAAAGAGAAACAGAACTTCAAAAGCCATGAGAGAACCTCTTGGCTCACTTACTGACCTTCTCCCACTCCCTCCTAAGGCAGAGTGGAGCCCTGCAATCTCACTATGGTTTCCTGTCCCATTTCAAAGTGAGCAGTGTAAATCCATTGAGCATATTGTTTTGCATGTAAGTCATTGTCACTCTATTGGTTAGAAATCTGAAAGACTGAGCCAGGATACTTCTCTCCTTCTTACCCTCAGGGTTTGTCCTGGGGTAGAGAAGCAGTTCACAGATGGCTAAGGTATGGTAGGAAAAAGTTGTGCAAGAGACAAACTACATTGAGTCATTCATATGTAGAAGGAGGCAAATGTCTATTTCAGGAGAAGTAGAATGGACATTCAACCCATTGTGAACTGAGGATGAGGGAATTCCTAGTATCCCAAGCAAGCATAAAGATAGGAGGGGAACTGGCTCTAAAGTTCCAGGCAGGGTAATATAACACAGAAAAAACCTTGCCCTTCATATTCACCATATACAGTTCTTCTTGATAGGAGAGTTAAGCACCGAAGGAGACCAAAAACCAAAGCTGAGCCAATTTGAAAGGTGTTGTTTGCTTTGGTTAATTTGTTTTAGTTAGATCCTGGCCACAAGTCTATCTCTGTATAAGACTAAACAGACAGGAATTAAGGATCAGACAGCTCAGTAACTAAATACTAGAGTTAACTCGTCAATATATTAAAATGTACAATGGGTAACAAAAGATTACAAGGCAAAGAAAGAAACAAGAAATGCTGTCCCACTCACAGAAAATAGATAAAAATTCAACAACCGTCATCAAAGATGAGCAGAGTCTTGATTTATTGGGCAAAGACTTAAAAAAAATTGTCCTCAGTATGCTAAAAATGATAAAGGAAATCACAAAGAACTAAACAATCTGAGGAAAACAATGAGTGAGAAATATAAAAATCTCTTTGAGGGTCTCAGTAGGAACCAAACAGAAACACTGGAGTTGAAGACCACAAAATAAAGTAATAAAAATAATTTTAAATAAGAGAAGTACTCAATGTACTTAAATACAAGACAATTGAAATTATTCAGGCTAAGGAGCAGTGATGAAAAAGAATAAAAAAGAGTGAGACTAAGAGACCTGTGGGACACCATCAATCATTGCAATATACACATGGAAATCCCAAAAAGAGAAGGAGTAAAGGGGTAGAAGGATTATTAAAGAAATAATGGCAGAAAACTTGAGAAATTTAAAAAGTAATGACTATATACATTCAACAAGCCCAAACAGGATAAACTCAAATAACAATATGCAGACACATAGTAATCAATATATCCAATGTCAAGGACATTGAGAGAGTTCTGAAAGCTGAAACTGAATATCAATGAATTATATATAATCTTAATGCCAATAAATTAAGACCTATTTTTCATCAGAAACCCTGGAGGCAGGAGGCAGCAGGAAAAAATTATTTAAGGTGCTGAAGAAAAAACAATTGCCAATGAAGATATTTATATTGAGCAAGATTTTGTTTAAATGAGGGAGAGAATAAGACATTCCCAGATAATCAAGAGCTGAAGGTCTAGTTCAAAACCACTAGAACTTCTCTACAAGTGGGGCAAAAGAGAATACTTCAGAATGAAAGGAAAAGAGGCCTGACAGTGGATCAAAGCAGAAAAAAGAAGAAAAACTCCTGTAATAAAACAATATGGGTAGTGATAAAGATCAATATTGTCACATTGTTTAAAATATATATATATATTTTATTTATTAGAAGTGCTACAATGGATGCAAAAGCATAAAATTAATGATAAATCTATGGTTTTTGTCATGTAATTTACCAATATATAATCTGTAGTCAGTAAAACATATGATCAGAGGAGAGAGGGATAAAGAAATAGTTTATGAGCAAACTATTTAATTTAAATTGGATATTATCAGGTATTATTATTATGGATTTAAGATGTTATATTTTAACCACATGGTAACCACAAACAAAGTATCTGAAAAGTATATACAGTTATAAAATTATACTAAGCAAACAATCAAATAAATATAAAAGTAAGCATTAAAAGTAGAATTGACCATCATCAAAGTTATGACTTAAACGTCAAAATATCAAAATGACAGATAAAATCCCATATTAGCATTATTTACTGTAAATGGATTAAACTCTGCAGTAAAGAGGTAGTGTTTGACAAAATGGATTAAAAAAAACCATAATGCAACAACATGATGTGTATAACACACTCACCTTATCTTCATATACACTAGTATGTTGAAAATAAAAGCATGGAAAAAATGCTTCACATAAATAGAAACCAAAAGAGAGCCGGAATAGCTAAAATAATATCCGATAAAGTAGACTTCAAGTCAAAAACACTAATGCAGGACATTGTTGATGTGGAAAAGTGTGGGGGAGGGGAGGGATGGAGCATATGGGAATCCCTTATATATTTTATGTAAACTTTATGTAATCTAAAGCTTCTCAAAAATAAAATAAAAAATTAAAAATGCAGTCATGAAGGACAAGGACAGTTATATACTGATAAGGGCTCAATTCAAAAAGATGTAAAAATTATTGATTTATATGCAGCTAATGGCAAAACCCAAAATAAATGGAGTAAAAATTGACAGATATGAAGGAAAAAATAAACATTGCTGAATACATTAATACACCAATTTCAGAAATGGATAGAACATATAGACAGAAAATCCATAAGAAAAAGACTTCAATAATACTGTAAAACAACTAGCCCTAGTAGACATATATAGAACACTTTACTCAACAGCAACAGTATACACATTCTTCTCTAGTGTACATGGATCATTTTACAGAATATGCTACATATTAGGACACAAACCACAGCTCCATAAATCCAAAAATATTGAAATCATACAGTGTACCTCCTCTGAACAAAATTAAACTAGAAGTCAAAAACAGAGGGAGAAATGGAAAATTCACAAGTATGTGGAAATGAAGCAGCAGAGTCATTTTTTATATTTTTATTCTTATTAGAAAAACTTTTCATATAATAGATTCCCATATACCACCCTATTATTAACATGTCACATTGGTATGGCATATTTGTTAAAATCAATGAATGCACAATTTTATAATTGTCCTGTTAACTATAGTCGATGGTTTAACTTAGGGCTCACTGTTTTTGTAGTGTAGTTCTACTGTTTTTAAAAAAATGTTCTAGTACCATATGTACAACCTAGCATTTCCCCCTCTAATTAGACTCAGATATATATTTCAGGGCTTTTTAATTATGTTCATGATATTATTCTACAACCACCATCCATTACCAAAATATTTCTATCATTCCAAAAAGCAATTTAGTACATGTTAAGACTTGATTCACTATTCTCCATCCCCACCACATCCCCTGGTAAATCATATGCTATATTCTGTCTCCATGAGTTTATTGTAATTATTTAATATCAGTGAGGTCATACAATATTTGTACTTTTGTGCCTAGCTTATTACACTTGACATGATGTCTTCAAGTTCTTCTAAGTTGTTTCATGTAACAAAATTTCTTTCATTTTCATGGATAAATAATAGTTCACTGAAAATATATATTCATTTCTTGATGAACATTTGGGTGGCTTCCATTTTTTGGCAATTGTGAATAATTTCACTATGAACATCAGGGTGCAAGTATCTGTTCAAGAACCTGATTTCAATTCTTTTGTGTATATATGTAGACATGGATTTTATAAGTCATATGGTAATCCAAACTTAACGTCCTGAGGCACTAATGTTTTCCACAACAGCTGCACCATTTTTACATTGCCATCACAAATGAATGAGTGTGCCTATATCTTCACTTGTAATTTTCTGTTTTTTTTTTTTTTAATAGTAGCCATTCTAATGGGCGTGAAATGGTTTTCTGTGGTTTTGACTTGCATGTACCTGATGACCAAAGATGTTGAGCAACTTATTTCTTGCTTTGGGGTCATTTGTATATTCTTTATTGAGATATCTGTTGAAATCTTTAGTCCATTTTTAATTTTTTTCTCTTTGAAATTAAGTTTAGGTGTTCCTTTATATCTTCTGAAAATTAAACCTTTATCAGATATGTGGTTTCCAAACATTTTCTCTCATTGTTTAGATTGTTGTTTTATTTCCATGATAAAGTCCTTTCAAACACAAAAGTTACTTTTTTAAAATTTTTGATGTCTGCTAATCTCTCTATTTTGTCATTTTTTTGCTTGTGTTTTGGGTGTAAAGTCTAACACAAGTAAATGAATATGCTTCCCTATGTTTCCTTCTAGCAGTTTTATACTTCTGACTCTTATATTTAGATTTTGGATCTATTTTAGTTGACTTTTGTATAAGGTATAACATAGGGTTCCTCCTTCATTTTTTAACTAATGGATATCCAGTTTATCCAGCACCGCATTTTGAAGAGTATTATCTTTCCAAAATGAGTGATCTTTAGCTTTGGTCCCAAAATCATTTGGCCATAAATGTTACAGTTGATTTCTGAGTTCTCAATTTGATTCTCTTCATATGTTTCACTTTGTATGAGTATCATACTGTGTTAGTTTCTGTTGCTTTGTAATAATTTTAAGATTGGGCATTGTGAGTCCTCCAACTTCATTTATATTTTCTATGAGGGTTTTGGCTATTTGAGGCACATTACCATTCCATATGAATTTCATGATTAGCTTTTGCATTTGACAAAGAATTTTGTGGGAATTTTGATTGGTTTTGGATTACATCTGTAAATCTCATTAGGTAGAATTAACATTCTGATAATATTTGGTCTTCCAATCAATGAACATAGAATGTCATTCCATTTATTTAAGGTCTTCTTTGATTTATTTTAGGAATTAGTTTTAGTTTTCTGCATATAAGTCTCTTAAATCCTTGGTTAAACTTGTTCTTAAATATTTGATTATTTCAGTTGCAATTGAAAATGAAGTTTTCCCTGCTTTCTTTTTGCTTGTGTATAGAAATACTACTATTTTTTTTAATCTTCTAAGTTTTATATTTACAGGATTTTCTGTAAATATAATCATGTACTCTGCAAATAAGGAAACTTTTATTCCTACCTTGCCTTTCTTTTTTCTTGCCAAATTATTCTGGCAAGAACTTCTACTATAATGTTGAATAACAGTGGTAACAGATGGCATCCTTTTCTTTTTGTAGACTTTAGAAGAAAGCTTTCAATGTTTCTCCAAAACGTAAGATGTTAGCTATGGGTTTTTCATATATACTTTTTTTCTTGTTGATAAATTTACCTTCTTTTCCTAGATTAATATGTTTGTATAAAAATGGGTGCTAGACTTTATCACATGCCTTTTCTTCATCAATTGAAATGATCATGTGTTTTTTCCTCCATTCTCTTATTGTGTTATATTACCCTAAATTATTTTCTTATGGAGAACTACCCTTGCATACCAGGGATAAATCACAAAGGATCAAGGTCTTTAATTCTTTTAATGTGATGTTGGATTAAATTTGTTAATATTTCTTGAAGATTTCTGAAACCATATTTATAAGTGTTATTGGTCTATGTTTTTCTTTTCTTATGATATCTTTATTTGTCTTTGGAATGAGGTTGATCTTGACCTCATAGAATTAATGGGGGTGTAGTACCTCATCTTCAATACTTTGTAAGAGTTTGAGCAACATAGGTGTTATTTTTTCTTAGAATGTTTCATGAAATTTTCTTGTGAATCCATCTACTCCTGAGCTTTTCTTTGTTGGGAGGTTTATGATTACTGATTCTTTCCCATTTCTAGTTATCAGTTTGTTGATATCATCTATTTTTTTCTTAAATCAGTGTAGTAGTTTGTTTATTTCTAAGAAATTTTATATTTCATATGTCATATAATTTATTGGCATCAATTGTAATTTGAATAATTAAGTGATAATAATAATAATAGAGAGTGGCCTTAAATCCCATGGGGCAGATGGATGGAATTGTCTTGCTTGCCAATGTAGATACATTTTTTCCCCCAGATGGGTGTTGTCCATCATTATATTTTTGTTAGTAGAACTAGGTGAGTCTGATGAACTGAAGATTAGGTGTTGGCTGCAACTCTGCTGAGATTCAGGTCTCAACTGGCATATGAACAGTTAGAAGATTTAAATCTCTGTGACACAAATGGGTGTAGTGCTAATCATATGTTCAAATAAAAGTGAAGAAGAACCATATGTAGGAATATTATAAAAGAGTCTTCTGACTGTTACAGTCTTCTGACTGTTATCTGCCCTGCCTATAGTGTCTAGTCATCTCTAGAGCCATCAGAAGCATCTCTGATTGAGGCACTGTTTTCTGTGGCAGTCAGTGAAATCTTCCTGAGACATGTATAAGTGTAACCTCTGGAATGACCTTCCAACTAATTTTGGTATCTCTTAGCCATAAAAATTCATTTTTATTTAATATTTCCCCCTTTTGGTCAAGGCCTTTTTCCAAATGTACCACTAGATGTTACTTGATAATTATTTTTCAGTGCCAGGGAGGCTTATCCCCAAGAGTCATATCCCACACTTGAGGCAAGGTTATGAGTTTATATACTGAATTTGGCTTAGAGAAAGGCCACATTTGAATAAAAAGGAGGCTTTCAGGAGTTAACTCTTAGCACTATATAATACTAGGCTAAGTTTAAATTTCACAATAACAAAGTTCATAAGTGCAACCATCAATATCAAAGACTGGGGTTATTGGTCTGTCTTGCTTCACTAGGCACTGTCCATGTACTCTAGATATTCTAGATACTCTATTAAAGAATATAGCAGGACGCCCCAGGATGGGAATTAAATTTTCTGTTGGTTATTGTGTGAGTCTTCACTCACCAAGACAGCATTCCATAACTACATGAATACATGTATATTCCATAGAGTTAGGCCCTAGGTGCAACCCTCCCCACAGAACCCCCATCACTGACACTCTACAAAAGTGTTCCTCCTGTGCCACAGCTGCAAAACTTCTGCAATCCAAACCCTCCCAAAAATCAAAGTCAAATAATAAAATAAAATTAAAATTAAAAATATAAAATTATTTTTGCATTGTGCCTTTCTTTTCCGTAAGATCTGTTATCTTTTATGAATATTGACAACTTATTCTGTGTTTTCCCATAGTGTTTTTTTTTTTTTAAACTTTATATCCAAAAATGTTTACATTATGGAAAAGTCACATAGAAAATTGAAGGGATTCCCATATATCCCCATCTTCCCCACATCTTCCCCTACTAATAACACCCTACATGAGCTTGGTATATTTCTTGTAATTGATGAGCAAATATCAACAATTGCTACTCACTCTGGTCAATGGTTTACATCATGATTTCCATATTGCACTGTACATTTTTATAGGTTCTGACATAATGCATAGCTGTAGCCATAATTGTAAGAGCATGCAGAATAATCCCAATACCCCCAAAATGCCCTATGCTACACTCATTCTTCCCTCTCCTTCCCTGCAGAACCAATGGCAACTACTGATTCCATTTTTGAATAATAATGTTCATATTTACATGCATTAATAATGAGGGTTTAAAATACTGGTTTTCTTTCTCATTTTTTCTGTCCAGAATTTTTGCTGTTGAATATATGTTTTATGATGGAACAAAAATGTAAATCTGTTCCTCTCTGGCTATTGTGGAAAACAATGTAGAGGTCAATCACCTTTCCTATATACTTATGACACAACTCATAAAATCTCATGTGATAAAATCTCCTTATCTTTTACTGAAATAATATATTGCTACAATTAGGTACAAATATGAAAAACATTGTATCCTATAGACTGGAATTTAAGTATGCGATGGACATTTGGATGTGCTGTTGCCAATATACTTCCAGAGCAGAAAAGTTGAACAAATTTCAGTACATAATTAATAATTTACTAAAACACGAAATGAAAATTCAAATCTAGAGGATGTTTTCAATAAGCTTGATTGATTTTAAATACTTCAATCTGCATAACAGTAAATATAGTTTAAACATATTAAATTTTAATAACACATTCTATTTTATATAAAAAAATAATGAAAAGAAGAACTCAAAATATATACAGTGTCTGTCAATGCTACTTGCCTTCCTAAGAGTTGCCTTGCATAAGACAATGCTGCCAGACCTTCTTGACAGGAGTGGAGTTTTCATGTAACTCAATACTTTCAGATACAGAACAAGTGGAATTTTATGGAAATGCTTTCAGGAAAAAAAATTCTTACAAGAGGTTCAACTCAGGTCACACTATTCTTCTGCCCTATACCCTCCAGTCTTTCCAGTTGTCTGGACCATGATGTAAAGATTGAAACTGCAGGGTTCAGTTTGTTTTCCTGGGTTACTTCTTTGTTGCTGATTTGTTTCTTGTTTCTTGTTTTCCTTTTCTTTATTTTCTTTTTTCTTTTACTTTTTCAACCTATTTTATTTCTCTTCTTTCATTCATTTTTCTGTCTTTGGACTTATGTTGCTTTTCTTCCATTGCAAATTTTCTTGTTTCATATTCATTTTTTCTTTTTCTCTCTCTCCTTTTTTAATTTCCTGCTATTCTCTTCTCATCTGTCAGGCTTTTTAATTCATTCTACTTTTCTCTCAATTTTGTCTCTTTTATTTTTTATTCCACCTCTTTTTGTTCTTATTCCTTTGTATTTTTCAAGATTTTTTACTCATATTACTTAGTTTTGTTGCTCTTGCATGGTTCCTCATCTATCTTTTAAGTATTATTATTACTACTACTATATTTCTCTTCTTATACCCTTCATTTTCTCTGGTCCTAATATTTTTTCAAGGGACCATAGACAACTGCAAGGATATAGAATAATAGAAACCAAGTACCAAAAATTAACCTTACCACACACAAAGAAACAACATAAAGCCCTAAAGTAGAAAGTTAAGTTAACCAACCAAATAAGCCCATAAATATAAACAAATGAACAAACACCAACAAAACATTACAAGGCATACTTAGAAATAGGAAGACATGTCTCAGTCTAATTAACAATGGAAATATCAACAGGAGATGCACAATGTGGAACAACTAATCAAGGATATTCAAATATCATGAGTCAACTTACTGAATTGAAGGAAGGGATAAAAGACATTAAGAAGACACTGGGGGGGTATTCTGAAGAAATTGTAAACATACATAAAAAGATAACTGATATGATGGTGACGAATGGCACAATGCAAGAAATAAAAAATACATGGAAGCACATAACAGCAGATCTGAACAGGTAAGAAGAAAGAATCAACAATGTCAAAGACAGTACATCTGAAATCAGACAGATGGTAGCACAGATAGATAAAAGAAATAGAAAAAATTCATGATTTGCATGACAACATGAAACACACAAATAAATGCATTAAAGGCCTCCCAAGGAAGAAAAGGAGGAAGAGGGGGCAGAAGGAGTATTGGAGGAAATAATGGCTGAAAATTTTCCAAATCTATTGAGGGTCATGGACGTACATGTGCAGGAATTTTAGCACACTCTAAGCGGTATAAATTTTGACGGTTCTACCACAAGACCTATACTTGTCAAATTGTCCAATGCTCAAGACAAAGTGAGAATACTGATAGCAGCAAGAGAAAAGAGATCCATCACATACAACGGAAACTCAATAAGATTAAGTGCTAATTTCTCATCTGAAACCATGGAGGCAAGATGGCAATGGTATGACATAGTAAAGGTATTATAAGAAAAAAAAATCCACCAAAGAATTCTGTATCCAGCAAAGCAGCATTCACAAATGAGGGAGAGTTCAAAATATTCACAGATAAACACAAATTAAGAGAGTTTATCAATAAGAAATCTACACTTCAAGGAATACTAAAGTGAGTTCTGCAGGTTGAAAGGAAAAAACAGGAGAGAGAGAGTGATAGAGGAGTGTGTAAGAATAAATGAAATGATAAAAAGATAAGTTAAAAACAATATATGGTAAACATAAATCAAAAGAAAATATTGCTAAAGTAAGTAACTCCTTGAGGCTAATAACATTGATTGTTAATGGATTAAATTAACAATATTTGTCAAGAGACAAATATTGGAAAAATGGATATGGAAATGTGACCCATCTATATGTTTTCTACAAGAAACTCACCTTAGACCCAGGGAGGCAAGAGGTTGAAAGTGAATTGATGGAAAATAATTTTACGTGCAAACAATAATCAGAAAAAGACAAGAGTAGAGATATTAATATTGGACAAAATAGACTTTAAATGCAAAATTATTGTAATAGACAAAGAAGGACATTATATATTAATAAAAGGGGTAATCTATCAATAATAAAGAACAATCATAAACATGTATGTACCGAATCACGACTCAAAATATATGAGGCAAATATTGGAAAAGCTAATGAAGATATAGATACCTCTACAATTAGAGTGGTGAACTATAATACACCATTATCACTACTAGCCAAAACATCTAGGCAGAAGATCAATAAAGAAACAGAGACCTTGAATAATACATTAGAGGATCTGGATCTAATATACATATATAGAAAATTATACCTAAATAGAGCAGGATACACATTATTCTTGAATGTACATGGATCATTTTCTAGGAGACACCACATGCTAGACCAAAGAAAAGCTCTCATTAAATTCAGAAAGATTGAAATTTTACAAAGTAATTTCTCTCATCACAATGGAATGAAAATGGAAATCAGTAAGATACTAAAAAGCAGATTAGGCACAAACATATGGAAATTAATCAATGCACTCATAGACAATCAGAGGGTCAAGGAGGATATTGCAAAAGATATCAGCAACAACCTTGAAACAAATGAAAATGAAAACATAATGTATCAAAACCTATGGGATGCAGCAAAAGCAGTGCTGAGAGGGAAATTTAAAGTCATAAATGCGTACATTAAAAAAGAAGAGCTAAAATCAAAGATCTAACTGCACACCTGGAGAAATTAGAAAAAGAAAAGCAAACTAACACCAAAACAAGTAGAAAGAAGGACATAACAAATATTAGAGCAGAGCTAAATGAAATTAAAAATAAAAAAGCCCTAGAAAAACTAAAACAAATAGCTCGTTCTTTGAGAAGATCAATAAAATTGTCACACCCTTAGCTAGAGTAACAAAAAAAGAGAGTAGATGCAAATAAATAAAATAAAAAATGAAGAAAAGTATATCACCAGTGACCCCATAGAAATAGAGTGCCATAATAAGATACTTTGAAAATTTTATGCCAACAACATGATTAATTTAGAGGACATGGACAAATTCCTAGAAACAAACAAGCAGCATACATTGATGAAAGAAAAAAGTAATGAACTAAACTGACCAATCACAAGTAATGAGATAGAATCAGTCATCAAAAACCTCCCAACTATGAAGAGGCCATGACCAGACAGTTTCACAGGGGAATTCTACCAAATATTCTGGAAAGAACTAACACCAGTTCTGCTTCAACTCTTCTGAAAAATTGAAGTGGAGGGAGCATTGCCTAACATTCTATGATGTCAACATCACCTTAATATCAACAACAAAGAAAGATGTCACAAGAAAGGAAAACTATAGACCAATCTCTCTAATAAACCTAGATGCAAAAATCCTCAACAAAATGCTTGCTAATCATATTGAACAACACATCAAATGAATTATACACCATTACCAAGTGTGTTTCATCCCTGTTATGAAAAGAAAGTTCAATATAAGAAAATCAATGTAATAAAACATATAAACAGATCTAAAGAGCAAAAATCACATGATCATCTCAAGAGGTTCAGAAAAAGGACTCAACAAAATACAGCACCCATCCCTGATAAAAACACTTCAAAAGATAGAAATAGAAGGAAATTTCCTCAACATGATAAAGAGTATATATGAAAATCCCACAGCTAACATCATCTTCAATGTTGAAATCCTAAAAGCTTTTCCTCTAAGATCTGGAAGAAGACAAGAATGCCAATTTTCACCACTCTCATTTAACATTGTGTTAGGAGTACTTGCTCAAGCACTTAGGCAAGAAAAAGATATTAAAGGCATCCAAATTGGAAAGGAAGTAGTAAAAATTTCACTATTTGCAGATGACATGATCCTATACCTCAAAAGCCCTGTGAAATCTAAAACAAAGCTTAAATAGATATATGCACATCAATGTAATTAGCAGCATTAGTCATTATTGCCAAAAGTTGGAAACAACCCAAATGTCCATCAATAGATGAATGGACAAGCAAATTGTGATATATACCTACAGTGGAATATTACTTAGCTGCCAGAATGAAAGCAGTATTAACAGATGGGATAACATGGATGAATCTTGAAGACCTTATGTTGAGTGAAGCAAGATAGTCACTGAAGCAAGATAGTCACTGAGTGAAGCAAGATAGTCAAAATATTACATGACCTCACTGATATGAATAAATCAAATTGAGCAGAATCACAGAGCCCTGCTTTCAGAGTCTGAAAGATAGGTTTATAGGAGACCAAAAGAGTGAAGAAAATTGTGAGCCCATGCCCATATATGGTCAAAATCTTGGATAAGTGAAAGGGAGTAATTGTGCAGTACTTTAGCATGACAGTGGTATAGTGATGCTATTGGGTTGAGTGGTCCTGGTTTTTGAGAAGGGTAGGCTTGGTACAGTGAGTTAGGCTGTCGGTGGAACAGGGGAGAAGGTTTGGGGAAGGGAGCAGGTAAACTCTGGGGATTTGTGTGAATGTGGTTGAAACTGCAATGTTGGGAATATCATTTTGGCAAATACGGCCTGGGAGGGTTCCTGGTTTGGGGTGTTGGATGTGGGGGACATGTGGGATAGGCCTGGGGCAGGCCTCTAAAGAGTGTGTGTATTCATCTTGTCATAGTGGTTTGTATCAGGAGGTAGAGACCTACCTAATGAGTGGGAAGGTGTTGGAATCCATCCTGGGGAATCCTACTATGTTTTCAAATAGAAGGGTGGGAATCTCTCAAGAGCAAAGGCAGTATCTAATAGGGTAGGACAAACCCCTACGTCAAGCCCTCAATGTTGTTGCAGGTAACTATGAATCTTGTTCTTCAAGGAGTGAAGCTTGGTGGTTGCTGAGGGTCCTGAGGGGAGGGGAAAGGACCAATACACTAGAAGGAGCATAAGACATTTTGGGGGTGATGGAATTGTACTACATAATTTTTCAATGATGGATACAGGCCATGTTAAATTTCATTTAAATTTATAAAATTGTATGGTCAAAAATGTAAACCATAATGCAAATCATTAACAGTGGTTAGTAACAATGTTTCAATATTTGTACATCAATTGTAACAAATGTACCAACCACATGTAAAATATTATTAAGAGAGGAAAGGGGAAAAGGAGAAAGATATTGGGTTTATGGAAATCCCTTATAATCAATACATGAATTTTTGTAACCTAAAACTTCTTTGAAGACAAAATGAAAAAAAATAAGACATTGGGGAAATAAACAGAAGAAAATGTCACTGTACATACAAGACAACAGTAAGTAAAGATCTTACAGTGATGAAAGAAGTTTTGGATCACCAAGAGTTACAACTATGATAGCGGAGAATCTTAAAAAATGAAGCCAAGAAAATAACCAAATTCAATTAGGAAGAAAATAAAATAATAAAGATAGTTTTAAAAATAAGAAATAAAATACAAAAAAAAGGAAAAATAAAAATAATGAAAAAATAATTTTAAAAATTGTCATTATGTCTTTCATCACTGTAAGGTCCTCCTGAGAGGTGCATAAGTGTAACCTCTGGAATGACCTCCTGACTCACTTTGAAATATCTTAGTTAAAAAAACTCATTTGTATTTAATATTTCCTTCTTTTGGTCAAGGTCTTTTTCCAAATGCATTACTAATTGGTGCTTGGTAATAATCCCTTGGTGTCAGGGAGTCTCATCACCAGGAATCATGTCCCATGCCAGAGGGAAGGTTCTGTGTATATATGCTGAGATTGTCTATAGAGAGGCCTCATTTGAGCAACAAGGAGGCATTCAGGAGGTAACTCTTAGGCAATATATAAAACCAGGCTAAGTTTCAATTTCACAAGGACAAAGTTCATAATACAACCATCAGTATTAAGGGCCTGGCAAAATGGTTGGTTCTTCTTCACTAGGTACTTCCCATGTACTTGGAGGACTCTTGCCCCTGTATTACAGAATGCACCAGGGCTTCCCAGGATGGGAATTCAACATTCTTTCAGTTATTATGTGGGTCTCAACCCACTGAGACAACACCCCTGACCAGTTGAACATTTTCATATGCCATAGAGGTATGCCTCAGGTTCACCCCTTTCTACCCATCTCCCATCACTGACTCCCCACAGCATTGATCCTCTCCTGCAACAGTTGCCACCATTCTGCAATCCAAAAACTCCCCAAAAACAAAACCAAAAAAGTAACAATAATAAAAAAATAGGTAATAATATAAATAAAATACAAAAATAAAAACATTTTTTCCATTGTGTCTTTCATCACTGTAAGATATGTTATCTTTTATGTACAGTGACTATTTCTTCCACATGTTCCCCTGGTGTATTTTTTTTCACGTTATTTTCAAATAAAGTTTAGGTTTCATAAAAGTCACTTAGAAAATATAGTGGATTTCCATATACCCAATATGCTCCCCCTCTCCCTGTCATACCTATTAATAATATCTTACATTTATGGTACATTTGTTATAATTGATGTAGAAATATTGAAGCATTGCTACTAGCCATGGTCAATGGTTTACATTAGGGTTTATATTTAGCACTGTACAGTATTATAAGTTTTGACAAAATTTAAAATGGTCTGTATCCATCATCGCAAGATCATGCAGAACAATTCCAATGCCCTAAAAATGTCCTATCTATTTTATTCTTCCCTTCCCCTCCCCTCAGAATGTATGTAACCACTAAGTTTTAATTTCTGAAGAATAAGGTTCATAGTGAAATGCAATAATATTAAAAGCCTCACATATTTTCTGTTTTCTTTTACTAGGCATTGCTTATGTTCTCAAGATATTCTTGTTCCTCTAATTGAGAACATAGCAGGACTCCCCAGGATGGGAGTTTAATATTTTCCTCTTTATTGTGTTGGTCTTCACCCACAGAATAACACGTTATGAAAAGATGAACAATTTCATATTCAAATGAAGCATGCTCCAGGTGTGCCCTATCCTGCACATCCCCCCAACCCAACACCCTGCACCAGTAACCTTTCCCTGCCATATTTGCCAAAAAACATTCCCACCATTGTAGTTTTAATCACAGACCTACAAAGCCCCAGAGTTCACCTGTTCCTTCTTCCAGCCCTCCCCCCAGTTCCATGGACAGTCCAACCCAACTCCTTCACCCTCTTTCCCCTGACATTCCATCACCATTGGTAGTAACATTGTATCTCATGCCCCCAAACATATATTGAACTGGCAATAAAGACATGCTTTGATATTTGAGATGTCCATATGACAATATCCAATTGGAAATTTTATACAGCAAAAGGCCAGCTTTCCTTTTAAGAGCATATACATATTAACACATGGATGTATTGCTTTTATTTTTCTCCACAGATGTTGGTGCCAGACAATGAACCAATTCAAGATAGTCCATGGTATAGATTCCACCAAGAACTCATGATACAAATCATTAAATCTGTAGCTATTTTACCAGTGGCATATTGTTAGAGAAGACTGAATCATTCATCCACCAGGTTGAAAACAGGACTTCTAATTGGGCAGAATGCACAACTTACAGAGGAGTATATACAGACTAATTGTGATGGATTGCCTATGTTAATTAAAAGCCAAGAAATAGATTGAGAAATAACTGAAAAATCTTAAAACAAGAGGGCACAAGTTGCAGAGACCTCAGATAAAGAGGCTGTATCATGTATATTTGTTCCCTTTGTTAAATATGTCTTATATTTATGTAACATACTCAGGTAAGCTGGATTTCACATGGTCTTGGACTACTTTGAGTCAAACCTGCAGTCCTATTTGCTATCAATAACAAATCTTTGGTCCAGAACATGCTGCAGCTCCTTGTGCATAAACTTCTTGCATAGAGTATCCCCAGTGATTGGCTGATTGGCCACAACTGCTTAGTCCCCCATATGCAGTTGCTGGCCACTTCTTCTTAAACAAACAAGATGGCACCATTCCATCCCCTGCAACTTCTAGCCATCAGGCTGCTTAAACAAATGAGGAAGGAGCAAGAGGTTTATAGCAATTCACTAACCATGCTTTCAAAATAAATAAATAAATAAGACATGAGAAAAAAGATGTCAGTTTAGGAGAGTACTCACTAACTCACTCTCAGGGGATGGCTGATTGGGGACAGTATCCTGCCTGAGGGGTCTGTGCTGGGGGTGCACGGAGCAAGAACCTTGGGGACATCAATCTGGAGGGAGCTGGACTGCGAGGTGGAATGCTCAGGAAAGATTCGTGAGTTTTTCCCCTGCCTATGGTAGTTGATGCAGATGGCTGAGCCCCACCCTCAGGGAAAAAGGCTGGTTTGAGCCGCAACTCCCGCTGGCAACCCAGTGAGAGGGAGTGTTCTCCAAGAATGGGAGGGGTCCATCAGAGGGCCAAGACGGGTTTCCTTTCTGTGAATTTGGCTGCCTGGAAAGCCTTGCTGCTTTGGGGAACAAAATAGCTGGCTTGAAGTTGCACCAGGCTGAGGGAAGTCACAAATCTACTGAGGAAGGTTGACTTATCTAGCTGCTCAGGGATACACCCCAACTGCTGCTGGCAACCCAGTGAAAGGGAGCATTCTCCAAGAGTGGGAGGGTTCTGACAGAAGGTGGAGAGGGGTTTCCTTTCTGTGGATTTGCCTGCCTGGGCACCCTCATAGATTTTGGGAGCAGATAAGCCAGCTTGAAGCAGTGCCAGGCTGAGGAGAGAGGTGAATCTGCTGAGGAAGACTGATTTACATAACAGCCCAGTGATACTGAGGCTTGGCTCCAGAGGGGGAGGATTCAGCCAATTTTATCATTCTGCACTGACAATCATCAGAGCTTCAGCTCCCCTGGGGAGGCCAGGAAGTGAGTGGGAAGTGCTTGATTAGTTTCCATGAGCCTATTTAGGGTCTCCTCAGTGAAGGGGGTGGTCTAGAAGCTGCATTGTTTTGGGTCCCTTATTTTGCCAAAAAAAAAAGACAATCACTAAAAAATTTTTTAAAAAAGAATTTTTTTAAACTTAGTATAATTGCTAAAATCTGCCTCAAAACCTGCAGATAGACCCTTGCAGGGCAATTGATTGATGAAGACAAGCAGGCTGAGAGGTTCCACAAGGCCCCAACAAGTAACACTGTTCTTTCTTACCTTTGTTTCACTGCTTGCTTGTGTGGTTTTTCAGTTTTTCTTTCTTTATTTGTTGTCTCTGCTTTTCTTTCCTCTTTCCTCACCTCCCCTTCTTTTTTCTGTCTTTTTTCTTCTTTCTTTTCTTTTTTTTTTTAATTAGGTGCTGCTAGCTTGTCTCATCTTTGCTTTGCTTCTTCTTCCGTGATTTCCCATTCTTTGTCTATATTGATTTTGCCTCCTAATGCTATGTCTTTTACTTCCTTCATCTTTCTGCCTTCTGCTTTCCATTGAGGTTCTTACATACCACATTTTTCATTAGTCCACAACTTAAGGGTGTCAATTTCTATTCTATCTCGTCTGTTTTCTTTTCTTTTTTTTATTATTATTAACTTTTTCCTTTCAGCCTTTCTTTACTCTTTCTCTCTCTCCTCATCATTCTTGCCTTCTAAATCATTATATATTTTCATCTATTTAGTTTCCCAGTCCATTGAAGGTACTCTGTTTTTTCCTATTAATATATACTGCCTACATTAGGTAAATATTCATTTTACTGTCTTATACAACCCCTCTTCTTACTTTTATCAATATTACTATTATCCTTCTTCCTTTCTCAAATCTTTTGATTCTTCAGGCCATAATCTTTTGCCTTAAGAGAACATAGAAAGAAGCAAGGAAATAAAATATAAAGAACAAAGTATGAAAGGGAAAATTTAACATACACACAGAACCACCAGCTAAATAAAACTCAAGAACTGAGTGAGAAGCTAATCAACTAAATAAACCCATCAAGATAAAATGATGACTACAGGGAAACAAAAATTTACAAACCACACTGAGAAACAGGAAGACATGGACCAGTCCAATGAACAAACTAAAAACCAGGAAGATATACAGAACATAGAACATCTAATCAAAGCTTTCCAAACAAATATCATGGACCAACTTAATGAACTGATGAGATTAAAGATATTAAGAAGACATTGGGAGAACATACTGCAGAAATTATAAACATACATAAAAAGATAACAGATATGATGGTGATACATGGCACAATCCAAGAAATCAAAAAGATGCTGGATTCGCATAACAGCAGATTTGAACAGGCAGAAGAAATAACTTGTGATGTGGAAGACAATACATCTGAAATCAAACAGATAGTAGAACAGATAGATAAAAAGATAGAAAAATTCCAGCAAGGTCTCAGGTATTTAACCAACACAAAATGCACAAACATACACATAATAGGCATCACAGAAGGATAAGAGAAGGGAAAGGGAACAGAAGGAGTGTTGAAGGAAATAATGGCTGAATATTTCCCAATGCTATTGAGGGAGATGGATGTACATGTCCAGGAAGCACAGCGCACCCCAAACAGTATAAACCCAAACATGCCTACTCCAAGACATTTACTTTTCAAAATGTCCACTGCTCAAACAAAGAGAAAATACTCAAGGCAGCAAGAGAAAGAGAACCCTCACATACAAGTGAAGCATAATAAGATTAATTGCTGATTTCTCATCTGAAACCATGGATGAAAGAACACAGTGGTATGACACAGTCAAGGTACTAAAAAAAAAAAACTTCCAGCCACGAATTCTCTATCCAGCAAAATTGATGTTCAAAAATGATGGAGAGTTCAAAATATTCACAGATAAAAAGAAATTAAGAGAGTAGGCCAAAAAGAAACCTTCATTTCAAAAAATGTTAAAGGCAGTTCTACATGTTGAAATGAAAAAAGAGGAGAGACAGAGTTGGAGGAGAGTGTAAAAACAACTAAAAAGACAAAAAGAAATAAAAACAACATATGACATACATAAACCCAAAGAAAATATGGCTGATGTAAGAAATTAGTTCTGAGTAATAACACTGAATGTTATTGGATTAATCTCACCAGTCCAAAGACACAGATTGGCAGAATGGATAAGGAAACATGACCCATCTATATGCTGTCTAGAAGAAACCACCTTCCACCCAGGGATTCAAGAAAGCTGAAAGTGAATGGCTGGAAAACAATTTTACAAGGAAACAGTAGCTAAAAAATGGCAGAAGTAGCTATCCTAATATCAGACAAAATAGAGTTTAAATACAAAACTATTATAAAAGGCAAAGATGGATACAATATATTAGTAAAAGGGGTAATCCCTCAAGAAGAGAGAACAGTCATAAACATTTATGCAGCTAATCAGGGTGCCTCAAAATACAGGAGGCAAACTCTGGAAAAACTAAGTGGAGAAATAAATGCCCCTACAGTTATACAGAGGGACTTTAATACAACATTATCACCATAGACAGAACATCAAGACAGCAAATCAATAAAGAAACAAAGACTCTGAATAATACACTAGGGGACCTGGACTTAATAGACATATACAGAACACTAGACCCAAATAGAGCAGTATTTGCCTTCCTCTCAAGTGCACATGGATCATACTAAAAGATAGACCACATGCTAGGCCACAGATCAACTCTCAATGAATTCAGAAAGATTGACATTATACAAAGTAATTTCTCTGACAACAATGGAATGATATTGGAAATCACTAAGGGCCAGAGAAACAGATTAGGCACAAAGATATGGAAGTTAAACAACACACTCTTAGACAAACAGTTGGTCAAGGAGGAAACCTCAAAAGAAATCAGTAATTACGTTGAACTAATGAAAATGACAACACAACATATCAAAACCTATGGGAAGCAGCCAAAGTTGTCCTGAGTGGGAAGTTCATAGCCATAAAGACATATATTAAAAAAGAAGAAAGGACTAAAATTTGAAGACCTAACTGCACACTTGGAGGAATTGGAAAAACAAAAAGAAACTAAACCTAAAGGAAGTAGAAAGAAGGAAATAACAAAGATTAGAGCAGGACTAGTGAAATAGAGAATAAGAAAGCAATAGAAAAAATAAAAATAATCAAAAGCTGGTTCTTCGAGAAGATCAATAAAATTGACACACCCTTAGCCAGACTAACAAAGAAAAAGGGAAAATAGGTGCAAATACACAAAATAAGGATTGAGAAAGTGGATATCACTACTGACCCCACTGAAATAAAAAGTATCATAAGAGGGTACTTTGAAAAATTATATGCCAACAAGAATGATAATTTGGAGGAAATGGACAAATTTCTAGAAACTCAGAAACAGCCTACATTGACGAAAGAAGAAATTGATGAACTCAACAGTCCAATTACAAGTAAAGAGATAGACTCAGTCATCAAAAACCTCCCAACTGAGAAGAGCCCAGCACCAGATGGCTTCATAGCTGGATTCTACCAAACATTCTGGAAAGAGCTAACACCAATCCTGCTTAAGCTCTTCCAAAAAATAGAAGTAGAAGGAATATTGCCTAACTCTTTCTATGATGCCAACATTACCCTAATACCAAAATCAAACAAAGATACCACAAAAAAGGAAAATCACAGACCAATTTCTCTAATGAACCTAGATGCTAAAATCCTCAACAAAATACTTGCTAATCACATTCAGCAACATATCAAAAGGATTATACACCATGACCAAGTGGGTTTCATCCCGGGTATGCAAGGATGGTTCAATATAAGAAAATCAATCATTGTAATACACCTCATAAACAGATTGAAAGAAAAAAATCACATGATCATCTCTATAGATGCAGAAAAAGCATTCGACATAATACAGCATCCTTTCCTGGTAAAAACACTGCAAAAGATAGGAATAGAAGGAAACATTTTGAATATGATCAAGGGCATATATGAAAAGCCCAAAGCTAACGTCATCTTCAATGGTGAAATCCTATAAGCCTTACCTCTGCAATTGGGAACAAGACAAGGATGCCCACTATCACCGCTCCTATTTAACATTGTCTTAGAAGTACTTCCTTGATCACTAAGGCAAGAAAAAAATATAAAATGCATCCAAATTGGAAAAGAAGAAGTAAAAATTTCATTATTTTCAGGCTACATGACTCTATATGTAGAAAGTCTTGAGAAATCTACATCAAAGCTTCTAGAACTTATATAGGAGTTCAGTAATATCACAGGCTATAATATCAATGCTTAAAAATCAGTAGCATTTCTGTACACAAATACCGAGCAATCTGAGGTGGAAATCAAGAAAAAAATACCATTTACATAGTAACTAAAAGAATCAAATACCTAGGAATAAATTTAACTAAAGATGTAAATGACTTACATACAGAAAACTACACAACACTGTTAAAGGAAATCAAAGAAGACTTAAATAAATGGAAGAATATTCCCTGTTCATGGATAAGAAGACTAAACATCATCAAGATGTCTATCCTACTCAAACTAATCTACAGATTTAATGCAATCCCAATAAAAATCAACACCATGTTTTTTTAAGGAAATGGAAAAACTAAGTACAAAATATATTTGCAAATGTAAGAAGCCTCGAATTGCCAAAGACATATTGAAATAGAAAAATGAAGTTGGAGGTATCACACTACCTGACATTAAAGCATACTACAAAGCTACAGTGCTCAAGCTGCATGATATTGGCACAAGGATAGACATACTGACCAATGGAACCGAATTGACAGTTCTGATATCGATCCTAGCATATACAGTCATCTGAAATTCAACAAGGCCACCAAGCCCACTCTGTTGGGAGAGAATGGCCTCTTTAACAAGTGGTGTTTGGAGAACTGGATATTCATATCCAAAAGAATGAGAGAGGAACACCATCTCACACCTTATACAAAAATCAACTCAAGATGGATCAAAGATGTAAATATAAGTGCCAAAACCATAAAGACCTTGGAAGGTAATGTAGGGAAGAATCTACAGGAACTTGTAATAGGAAATGTTTTCATGAACTTCACATGCAAAGCATGAGCAGCAAAAGAAAAAATAGACAAATGGGGTCTCCTCAAAATTAAAACTTCTGCACCTCAATGGACATTATCAAGAAAATAAAAAGGCAGCCTACCCAATGGGAGAAAATATTTGGCAACCATATATCTGATAGGAGCCTAATATCCTGCATATATAAAGAAATTCTACATCTCAAAAATAAAAAGACCAACAAAAAAATGGGCAAGTGACCTGAAAATACACTTCTCCAAGGAAGAAACAGAAATGGCTAAAAAGCACATGAAAAAATGCCCAATATCGCTAGCTATTAGGGAAATGCAAATCAAAACTACAATGAGAAACCATCTTACACCCATTAGATTGGTGGCTATTAAAAAAACAGCAGACTATAAGTATTGGAGAGCATGTGGAGGAAGAGGAATCCTTATCCACTGCTGGTGCTATTTTGGAATGGTCCAGCTGTTGTCGAGGACAGTTTGGTGGTTTCTCAGAAAACTAACAATACATCTTCCATATGATCCACTGATTCCACTGGTGGGTATATACCCAGAAATATTGAAAGTAAAGATATGAACAGATATATGCATAACAATGTTCATAGCGGCATTGTTCACTATTGCCAAAAGTTGTAATCAACCCCAGTGCCATCAATAGAAGAATGGATAAACAAAATGTGATACATACATTCTATGAAATATTACTCATCTGTAAGAAGGAATAAAGGGCTAACATTTGGAATAACATGGATGACCCTTGAAGAGCTTATGTTGAGTGAAGCAAGCCAGTCATTGAAGGATGAACAATACATGATGTCACTGATATGAATTGGGGAAAGTGAGCAGTCTCTGAGAACTATTGTCTGAAAGACAAGTTAACAAGAGAGAGAAAGAGAAGAGAAGGTTGTGAGCCATCACCCATACGGATATAATTTATGGTAAAATGATAGACTATAGTTGCATATTGAAGGATAGGACAGGTGGGTAGTGATATTACTGGATTGGGTGGTGCAGTGTTGACAGGTGAGTAGATTAGGAAGGGCGGGTTAGAATACCCAGGATACTGGACAGAGAGAAGGGAGAGGGACCAGGTGAACATGGGATTTGTGGGTATGAGGTTGAAAGTGCAAGACTTGGAATGTTCTTATGGAAATATGACAATGTAATGTCACAGGTTTAGGGTGCTGGTTGGGGGGGCATTCATGATTGGGCAAATCTGGAGTAGACTTCTGGGAAATGTGCGAGTGTTCATCCTGTCATAATGTGTTGTGTCAGGGAGTGGAGACCCACACAGTGAGTGGGAAGGAGATGGACCCCCATCTTTGGGAATACTGATTCACCCAGAAACAGAGAGGTGGGCCTTTCTTATGAGCAAGGGTGGATCCTAATAGGGAAGGACAGTCAGTGTGTCAAGACCTCTTGTTGCATGTAACTATGAATCTTGTCATCCAATGAGTCAAGGCAGGGGGGTTGTCATGTGCCCCAAGGGGATATGGTTGGAGGAAAAGAATAGATCAAACAGGAGGTATTTAGTGGTCAGGGGAAATGTTTTTCATTACCTTTCACTGATGGACACAGGACATGGTAAATATCATCAAAAATTTTTAAACTGTACTGTCTAAATTGTTAACTATAATGTAAAACATTGACAATGTTTAGTTGCTATGTTTCACTCTCTGTATAACAGTTATAACAACAATGCTACCATCCACATACAAAAAGGTTTTAATATAGGGTGAAGAAATGGGGAGGAGGTTGGATATTTTAGAGTCTCTACTATTCTGTGTGTGACTTTGCTGTGACCTTAAACTTCTTTGAAAATTAAATGAAAATATAGGAGACATTGGGGAGTGAGAGGGGGAAGATGCCACGGTATAGACTGGACACCCAATAATGCAGTGATAAAAGGAAAAATGTATAAAAAAAATTTTCCCCTCTTTTGAATATCCCAATTCTTTAATTTTATGTTTAGTTTTTTTTTAAGTTTCCATATATTTTATCTCTTACATTGAAACTCATCATTATTATTTCATTCTCCTATTAATTGTATTCGGCTATTATATGGGCTTCATCAATAAGGAAGGTTTGGATAACAGAAGGGTTACAAGGGGGTAGGTGAGGATCATCGGTAGGGGGTGGCTGGGATGTGGGTTTCATGGGAGGAAGTTCACCTGAATATACATAAAAGATATATAAAATTTTTCAAATGATCAAGGGGTGGGTCATAGTCACAGTGGGTGGAGAATCCCTCAATAAATGAGAGAATACTGAATTCCCAGCCTAGAGAGCTCTGCCCATTCTCCAATGGTGCAGCAACAGTCCCCCAAGTGCAGGGGTAGTGTCTGGTAAAGGAGCATGGTACACTAATGGGCTCTTGTTATTGCTGACAAGCCTTACGAGTCTTTGCTCATGTAATTGAAACTTAGCCTACTGTTATGGGATGCCTAAGGGTTGCCACCTGAAAACCTTGTTGCTCAAATGTGGCCTCTCTCTAAGCCAAACTCAGCATATGAATGCATTACCTTCCCCCCAACGTGGGACATCACTCCCGGGGATGAGCTTCCCTGGCAACGAGGGACTAATACCAAGTGCCAACTGGCAACATGGTTGGAAAAAGACCATGAAGAAAAGGGGAAAAAGGTAAAGACAAATGAGTTCATGTGTCTAAGAGACTTCAAAGAGAGTTGGGAGGTCATCCCAGAGGTAACACTTATGCACACCTCAGTAGGATCTCATAGAACACCAAAGTGGATATCACTCCACACAAAGGGGTTCCTGAGGGCTCTGGAGAGACCCATGTCCTAAATAAGACTTATATATATGGCTTATCAGATGGCTATACTTTGGAATCTATGCCTCTGAGAGTGACAGAGTTGGACTCAAATATGTCCTCCTGGCACATGGCCCATCAGTCCCTTCTCTTCAAACCCATATGTGGTGCTGGAGTTTGTAGGTGTACTTCCAGAGACTGGAGCCTTGGTCTGCTCATGTCCCAGCTGTGCCTGGAATCTCGGTGGAGCTGTAACTCCTACTCTACAGCTCAATGGACTCACCCAAGTCACCTGGCGAGGAGCTGATGATGGACAATGGCCATCCCAGGGAATGGAGAGAGTCTGCAGCTGCAGGCAGAATAATCTCATCCATCTTATCCATGGGATATAAGCCCAATCTCACTTGGAGGTGGAGTGGACATCACCATCCCAGACTCCTCAGGACTCGAGGAAGAGCTATGGACTAGAGTAGACTTACTGGTATTTTGTTGTAGACATATTGTAATTCAAGCAATGGAAGAAATTACAACATTGATGTGGAGCCAGTGACCACTGGACACTTTCAGGGCAGTGAGAGGGAAAAGCAGTTGTAATACAGCGGCTTTTTCAGAACTTGGGAATTATCCTGAATGACATTACAATGACAGATATAGGCCATTTTACATCAGCATATAACATGCAGAACTGTGTGGGAGAGAGCATGGTCTACAATGTGAACTATGGTCCATGCTTAATGGCAAAGCCCCAGGATGTGTATATCCATTGCAGGTGATGTGCCACACTAATGAAAGATGTTTATGTGGGAGGTTGTGAGAGGTGTGGGAGGGGGGGAACATGGGAATCCCTGTAAATTTTGTGTAACCTAAGCATCTTTTAAAAAATTAAAAATAAATAAATAAATAAATAAGTAAACATCTCTTCTCACAATCTTCCCCATCTCAATATATGGCAACTTCATGCTTCAAGTTACACAGGGCAAAACTGTGGAATTATTGTTGACTACTCCTTTGACAGACCTATCTGAGTGGTTAGCAAATCCTATCAACTCCATTTCCTTAATTCATCAGTAATCTGACCACTGTGGTTTAAGCCTCTCTCATCTCTTGCCTGTATTATTGAAATAGACTCCACACTCTATTCATCTCTTACCATTTCTGATTTATTCATTTCTTAGCACTGTACCCATAGCGATCCTTTCATGCCATTCCTCTGCTCAAGATATTACTTTCAACCACATTCAGAATAAAAGTCTGTGTTTTCATCATGAATTTTTAGAATTTCCTCCACACAACCCACACAGCTGTACTCTTTATGATGGTTTTGTGGTTTTTATCATTTTCCTAGCTCTGCCTTAACAATTTAAAATAAACTGTGTCTTAAAGCAACAGGACTTTATTATTTCATGTTTCTGGAGGCTAGACATCTGAAATCAAGCTGCCACCAAAGCCATGCTCTAACAGCTCTAGGAGAGAATCCTTCCTTGCCCTTCCAAGATTTTGGCAGTTACTGACTAATTGCTTTATCCTGGCTTTTGGCAACATAATTCCAATGTCTGCCTCGACTTCACATTGCCTTCTCCTCTGTGATTCACAGAGATTCTTTTCTTATGAGGGAAAGAATCACATTGAATTAGCTTCCATCCTGAACCAGCTTGGCTTTAGCTTAACTAATTACATCTTAAATGGCATTATTTTAAAATAAGATCACATTCAAAGGACTGGGAATTAGGACTTATAAATATGTATATCATTCCACATGGCACAACTCAACTCACAGCACTGTTTTTCAAGCATACTGAATGACCTATGCCACAGGCCTTTAACAAGGTTAGGTTTCTTAGACCTGGGAGTTTCCCACTGAATCCTCCCTAGTTCTCTTCCTTCCTTTCTTCAGACCTTGATTCCTATATCACTCTTCAGTGAGTCCTCTGTTAATTGATATTTTATTTCACATTTTCTATCCCTTCTCTCTGGTATTTACTTTTTCTCTCCTTGGCAGTTGCCACTATCTAAAATGATTTATAATTCTATTAGTTATTACTAATATACTGCTATATTATAGTAGTATATTCTAGTATACTGAGTATACTAGAAGAAAGCTTCAGGGCACCAAGAAACTTTCATCAGTGTGGTCATTAAATTCACTGAATATTTCTCAGCTTTTGTGAGTTAGCCTAACAATGAGTGTTCTTCCTAGCTTTCCAGTGCCCTCCCCCCTGACCCATCTTGTCATTTTTGAGGGTACTTTGCTCAGTGCACTTAGTTAAATTGGATTTTACCTACCCACCCTTGACCTCTTTCCAATTATTTCTGAGAACCAGATTATAAATTCTTCTGGAGTATTGATGAATCATTCCTCATCCTTTGTTACCAGAATCACTTCACAAGTACTTTAGGTAGGCAGGGTTTACCAAGATGACAGATTAGATGCTCCAATAAAGTTGGTATGAGATAGGATTTCTTTTTCTTTCTTTTGGATATGGTTATCCATTTCTCCCTGCACCATTTGTTGAAAAGACTATTCTGACCCAGCTGTGTGTGTTTGAAAGCCTTGTCAAAAGTCATTTGAACATGGATGTGAGGGCCTATTTCTGAACCACCAATTCAGTTCCATTGCTCTATGTGTCTATCTATATGCCGGTATCATGCTGTTTTTACCACAGTAGCTAGGTGATATGATTTAAAGTGCAGAAGCGAGATTCCTCCAACTTTGCTATCCCTTTTAGGATGTTTCTGGCTATTTTGGTCCCCTTACTCTTCCAAATAAATTTGATAATTGTTTTTTCCATTTCTTTAAAAAAAAACAACTGTGAAATCCTCTGGTGTTGGCTTTTCATTTGGGGGAGTTGTTTGATGCTGTTTCAATCTCTTTGTGATTGGTTTGTTGAGGTCTTCTATTTCTTCTAGCATCAATGTAGGTTGTTCATATTTTCCTAGGAATGTTTCCATTTCATCTACATTGCCTAGTTATTTTGACATAGAGTTCTTCACAGTATCCTCTTATGGTCTCTTTTTTTTTCTGTGGAGTCCGTAGTAGTAATTTCCCCATTTTCATTTGTTTAAATTTATTTTTATCTTTTCTTACTTTTTCTTTGTCAGTCTAACTAAGGGTTTGCCAATTTTTCAAATCTCAAATAACCAACTTTGAGTTATGTTAATTCTATTGTTTTTTGTTCTCAATTTCATTTATTTCTCCTCTAAACTTGGTTATTTCATTCCTCCTATGTCCTTTGAAAATAGTTTGCTGATTTTCTTCTATTTTCTCCAGCTTTGTAGTTAGGTCATTGGTTTAAGCTCTTACCTCTTTTTAAATGTAAGTATTGAGGACTATAATTTCCCCCATCAGCACTGCCTTCACTGCATTGCATAGGTTCTGATATGTTGTGTATTCATTTTCATTCATTTCAAGATATTTATTCATTTCTCTCAAAATTTCTTCTTTGATCCACTGATTACTTAAGAGTGTGTTGATTAATCTCCACATATTTGTGAATTTTCCTTTTTTCTGCCTATTGTTAGTTTCCAACTTTATTCCATTAAGATCAGAGAAAGTGCTTTGTAATTTCAATATTGTTGAATTTATTGAGATCTGCTTTATGACCCAAAATATAGTCTATCCTTGATTAAGATCTATGAACACTTGAGAAGAATATATATCCTGCTGTTTGGGGGTGGAATGTTCTGTATATGTCTATTAGGTTAAACCACTTATCACATTATTCATGCTCTCTGTTACTGTATTTATCCACTGCCCAAATGTTCTATCCAATGCTGACAGTATTGTATTGAAGTCTCCAACTATGATTGTAGAGACATCTGCTTTTCCCTTTGGTTTTGCCAGTAATTGCCTCATGTAATTTGGAGCATCCTGATTAGGTACAGATAAATTTATAATTGTTACTTCTTCCTGGTGAATTGCTCCTTTTATTAATGTATAATGTCCTTCCTTGTCTCTAATAACAGCATTCTTTTAAAGTCTATTTCATTTTATGTAAGTACAGATGCTTCAGCTTTTTTATGGTTACTGCATGCATGGTAAATTTTTTTCAGCATTACATTTTCAATCTATTTGTATCCTTGGGTCTAAGGTGAGTCTGTTTTAGGCCTGCGGGCCAACACCATCTACAGTTGCCCAGAGAGACTGATGAAGCTTCATACCTCTTTCTCCCATCTGGGGTGGGACTGAAGCTGCAGGTGTTGGCAAAAATCTAAGCTTGTTAGTCTAAAATGACCACAGTTGCCCAGTTAGACTGATGTAGCACAAGCCCCTTCCTCCATTTCCGTGGGAGGGGATAGACCCTCTGGAGTACCCAACAATCTAATATGTGTGGGCCAAATATGTCTGCATTTGCCATGAGAGATAGAGGTAGTACTGTCCCTTCTGCTTTTTAGGGGGTGAAGATGCAACCACAGGCACCCAAGAGTTCAGTCTGTATAGGCCAAATGTGCCTGCCTTTGCCCAGACAACCTGAAGGAACACCAGCCCCCTCCTATCCTATTGGGTGGTGGGGGTGGATCCACAAGTACTAACTAGTGTAGTCTGTGCAGGCTGAAAATGCCTGCCAATGCCCAGAAGGGTTGAGGAAACACAGCTCCCCTCCTATCTGATTTGGGGGCAGGAATGAAACTATAGGTGCTGACTATTCAGTTTGTGTGGGACAAAAGTTCCTGAAGTTAACCAAAGAGGCTGAAGAAACACCAGTCCCTTCCTCTCTTATGGGGGTTGAGGGGTGGAGATGGAATCAAAGGTGCTCAACAAACCAGCTGTGTGGACCAAAAGCACCTGAAATTGTCCAGAGAGACCAAGGAAACACAATTCCTCTCCTATCCTATTGATTTGCAGGGATGGGGCTCCAGGTCTCTGACAATTTAGTCTGTGTCAGTTGAAAGCACCTGCAGTTACCTGGAAAGGCAGGTGCTGGTCCAGCCAGCTTCCTCCCTGCCAGAGTTGGGGCTGTAGCCTAGGCTAAGGCTGCAGTTCAATTTGGGTGGAAAGAAGCTGGTTTTTACCATCGCTGTAATTTTCAATCAACTCTGCTTCCCCTCATGTCAGAGGCAGAGTTAAAATGGCAGCTATGGTCTCTTTCTGACATGGACATGCTCAAACTTTGGTTGTTCTTAGGATTATACTTTAGTCAGCTGAAGTTGGTGGCTAAACATCTCTTCTTCCCTCATTTTTTGGAAAAGAAGGTTCAAACTCCAGCCATGGAATAGCTCCTGAGGTGACTTCTGCCATTAGTGGAGGATGAACACTGGCCTCCGTGGTGTGGAATGCTCTATTCATGCAACTTCACAGCAGATGGGCAGTCTCGTCCTTCCAGTCTTTCAAGGATCTTTCAGGATGCTCTTCTTGTCTCCTGGTTACCTCCAAACAGGTGTTTTAGAAAGCTCTGGGGGATTAATAATTGTCTTGGTGGGTAAGCTACCTCTTGGGGCTCTCTACTCAGCTGCCTTCTTGCCCATCCCTTCTCCAATGTATTTTTAATTTCATTTATTGTCTCTCATTCCCGTACAATCTGTTATTCTTCTCTATGTGCTTTAAAATTCTTTGTTGTGTTCACCCAGTTTCTTCTTAATAAGCTTAATCTCTAGCCATCTCTTTGAATTTATTAAGGAGATTTGTTTGAGCATCTATGATTAAAGGTCTCACTCCTTTTTGTCATCAGGAGTGTTATCTTGTTCCTTTGACTGGGACATATTTTCCTGTTTCTTGGTATGGATTGTAATGTTTTTTTTTGGTGCCTTGCCATCTGTCTTAATAGATGTATTTATTCTGGGCCCAGTTTCTCTCTTTAGTTTAGGGCTTTCTTGACGTTTCTCCTTTGCTAGGTGTATAATAGGAGCTGAGGTTGTGGTTGATACTGTAAGCAGCAGAGGTTGGAGCTGTCTGTGTTACCGCAGATATGGATAAATCTTCTCTCACCTTTCTCCTCAGACTGGGTCACAGCCATGTGCAGACATTCAAGCTGTGCAGTCCAAAGCCATCTTTAGTTGCCTGGAGAGGCTGATAAAACTTCATGCTCCATTCACTCCTGCCAGGGTGGAGATAGAGCTGCAGGTGTGGGCAGCAAACTATGCCATGTGTGTCAAAACTGATCACACTTGTCCAGGTAGACTGGTGTAGCACTGTCCCCCTCCTGCCCTGCCAGAAGTAGGGATGAACCTTCCAGAGTGCCCAAAAATCTAATCCTTATGAGCCAAAAGGGCCTGCAGTTGCCCTGAGATGCTGAGGGAGTACTGTCCAATCTGACCTTTAAGAGGTGGGGATGGAACTACAGGCACCCAACAAACCAGTCAGTGTGGGCCAAAATCACCTGCAGTTGCCCACAGGGGCTGGGAAACACAGCATCCTTCCTATTCTTTTGTGGGATGGAGGTGGAGTCATAGGCAACCAACAGTACAGCCTTGCAGTCCAAAAGCACCTACAGTTGCCCAGGAGAGGCTGAGGAAACACCAGTCTCCTTCTACTCTATTAGGGGGTGGGGATAGACCCACATTTGCCCAACAGTAGTTGTCCATGAAGTATGAATGTGCCTGCCATAGCCAAGAGAGGATGAGGTAGCACCAGCACCTCCTATCCTATTGGAGGGTGGATTGCAGCCACAGTCACCCAACAGTCGAGTGTGTTCAAGCCAAAATCACCTGCAGTTGCTTACAGAAGCTGAAAAAACACCAGCCCATTCCTATCCTATGGAGATGGTGAGGATAATACTACAGCTGTCTGAGTATACAGTCTGTGTGCACTATAAGTGTCCACAGTTGCCAAGATGCTGAAGAAACACCAGCCATTTCCCAACCTATGGATGGGGCAGAGATGGAACTGAATGTGCTCAACAAACCTGTCCCTGTGGGCTGAAAGCACCTGCAGTTGCCCAGAGAGGCCAAGAAAACACAGCACCCCTTTCTTATTGAGGAACAAAGATGAAGTCCCAGCTGTCTTACTATCCTGTCTGTGTCAGCCAAAATCACCTGCAGTTACCTTGAGAGGATTGCGTAGGTTCCCCCAGCTTTCTCCCTGCTGGACATGGGGCTGGAACCCATGCTAAGGCTGCAATCTGATCTGGGTGGAAAGAAGCCAGTGCTTAACATCAATGTGGTTTTCAATCAACCCTGCTTCCCCTCATGCCAGGGGTGGAGTTAAAATGGCAGCTACTGGCCTCTTTCTGACTTGGAAAATTTCAAATTTTAGCTCTTCTTAGGATTATACTTTAACCAGCTGCATTTACTAATCAGTAGCTGAAGTCAGTGCCCAACACTCTCTTCCTCCCCCATTTTTGGGAAATGGAGCTTCCAACTCCAGCCATGGAATAGCTTCCCAGGCAGCTTCTGCTGCCAATTGAATATGAACACCAGCATCAGTGGTGTGGAGTGCTCTACTCATGAATCTTCACTGCAGGTGGGCAGTCTTCTCCTTCCTTTCTTTCAAGGATGTTGTAGGATGCTCTTCTGGTTTCCTGGACACCCCCAAAGAGATGCTTTATATAGATATGGGTGATTACTAAGTGCCATCTAGGATGAGCTGACTCCTGGAAAGCCTTGCTTTGCTGCCATCTTGCCCCTCCCCACATTTCTTTTATATGAATGCATTTTATGGTACCCTGGCAGTGGTATACATGACACCAGCAGCAGAAACAATTCCAAATCTGAACAGCATTTTCTTATTTTTGCAGCCTGTACTCACAATCCTTTGTAATCACTTAGTTTACAGCTTGAGAAAAAAGGGTGTGCAAAATGCTCTGAATTAAGAAGCAAAATTCCATTGTTTAGCATGTAACTGCTTAGGTAAAGTGTATTCTAGAGAGCTTAGCATTTGGGACAGAACTTGCCATTTATGGGACCTCCATTAAGGCTGTGCAGTTCAATTACAGTTAATAAAATTTTATTAATAATTTAGCTTTTATGGTTATACTTAAAACTTCAAAATAATATTTATCTTCCAGTTTAAATGGAACATTAACTCTATATCACATAATAGAATGTGCACTGTAATACAACCATGATATATTTGGAAGCATTTGTAGATACATATGTTATCTTATTCTCACAAACATATCAGAAGCTTTATTCAAAAGGTACTAATTTTTAATATTTTAATAAAGGCCC
>JAQZBX010012271.1:0-41456 GCA_029593785.1 Cabassous unicinctus | reverse complement strand
AAAAAAAAGCTAATCCATTCCTCTGGGTGCAAACCTATTTTAGGTGGGACCTTTTGATTAGGTTACTTGGGTTAAGGGCCTTTTGATTAGGTTACTAATCAAAAGACTCAGGATGGGTCTTAATCCTTTTACTGGAGTCCTTTATAAATGGTATGAATACAAAAAGGAAAAAGCCATAGGAGCTGAGAGAATGCTGAAGGAGCAGACAGAAAGCCAGAGGAAGCCAGAAGCTGAAGGCAACAAAACCCAGAGGAGAAGAGAGAGACCAGCAGACACCGCCATGGTGCCTTGCCATGTGAGAAAGGAGTCCAGGATCACCAGCAGTCAGTCTTCAAGGAGAAAGCATTCCCTGATGATGTCTTGATTTGGACTTTTTTCTGAAAGTCTCATAAGCTTGCAACCTAATAAATCCCCATTAGAAAAGCCAACCCATTTCATGCATATTGCATTTTGGCAGCCTAACAAACTAAAACACTTCATTTATCTTGATTCTATGTGGGAGGCACCATGGCTTTCCAATTCTCTGCCCTTTATTTTGGGGTCACTCTCAACTCCAAAAGTAGAGCATGTGACCCAGACCAAACCATGCCCCGCCTCAGTGACTGGCTCCACTGAGCCAATCAAACCAACCAGAGTCAGTCACAGGCATTTGTTTGAATGACTTGGAAGAAGTCAAAGGGATGTAGACACTGGAGCCATGGCTGTCATTTTGCCTCCATGAGGGAGGATCCTGAAGCTGCCAGGGATACTCTGAGAGTATGAAATGAAGTCAGAATTGAGAGGAGAGAAAACCACATCTTGATGGCAGCGTGAGAATTCTGGATCCAGCCATTCTTAAAGCCAGGATCTACCTCTGGACCTCAGGTATATGAACTAATACATTTTCCCCCTTTTTTCCTTAAGCCAGTTGGAATTTGGTTTTTTGGTCATTTGTGACTGATAGAGTCTTATTTGGTAAATCAAGAGCCTGACATCCTAAAGTTGACATAAGAAATACACAAATGTGTTCCTTTTCTTCATGTTTCTGATTCATTGTTCATAAAGTTTAAGTAATTCTATTAAATAGTACATGTTTTTAATACCCTAATAAATATGCAATTTAATCAATATAAATCTGATGTTATCAAGTAAAAACAATATCTTTCATTATGTATCACTTACAAAATTATTTACATGTACATATATTTTTTAGAACATATAAGAATCCTGTGAAAGAAATATTATTCACATTTTATAGGATAAGAACTAAAGTTTAGAAAAGTTAAGTTGGCTCTAAGACCCCATAGCTAGTTAAGTGGTGGAACCAGGTCTTCTTTTCATTATTCTTTATTATTGTTGTTGTTTTTTTTTCACTATTCGTTTCATCACTCCACAAATACTTTTATCTTGAAAAGCAGAGCTGGCTATGAATGCATGTAAGATTTAAGCATTAAATTCCATCAAAATAAGAAATAAGACTTATTACACAAAAGGACAAATACTGTATGAATGCGTTACTATGAACCAAATATATTGTGTAACATATTGTTTGATTCAAAAAAAATTTTATATGTATCCAGTACATTTAATTGAGAAATGTATATATTTATTCATCTGTGTTTACTTTTTAGTTTTTAATTGTTTATATTTTCAATTATTAAATGTACAAAATAAAGTTAAAAAAATGGCAAAAAGAAATAAGACTTTTTAAAAATTCTTACCTAAATCAATATCTCGAATTCCCATGTACAATTCAAGAAGATCATCGATCTTTTTAATTGCCTTTGCTTCGGTTTCAGAGGGCTTTATCAAAGAAGAGAGAAGTAAGATTTTATATTTTTATGATGAAATCTCTTGAATGCTGAGGCATACATAGGGGAAAATTTGATGTGGAGCCAGTCCATGGTTGTGTACTTTAGCATTTAATAGAAACATTTCATGGAAATATATCTAGAATGTGTTCTGTAACTCAATACAGTAAATACTTATTTAGTGTCAGCTTTAAGTGTTACAGATTCAAACATGAAAAGTCAGGGGAGACAGTACCAAGTATATCTAACAATCCAAAGGGGAGACAGAGGTGGAAATAAATAATTATCTAACAACAATAGGGGGATTTTTAAAGGATGTAAAAGGTACAGTGGCATCATAGGAAGAGGAAGCAAATGCAAATCTGTAAAAGTTGGGGAAAGCGTCCAAGAAAAGGTGACATAAGAAATGTGTTTTCAAAAATGAACAGGTAAGTAAGTGAGGGTACTTCAGGTAGAAAGCAATAAATACATAAAGTCTATGTGAGGTCGCAGAGTCTGAGAAAAGAGTCTAACATTTTATAGGAACTGCAAGAACATAATGCCAGACATGACTAGATGTGACTGGAGAACATATGCCAGATAAGACTAGATAATAAGGGACCCTGTATGCCATGAGAAGAGCTTTGATCTTTATTGTGTGGGACAGGGTCCCCAAACATTTAATGGCTCACCTCAATAGTAAAACATTTCTGAATACATACCCATATTGTTTATTTTTTATTTCACTGTATATTTTTAAAATTACACACATGTATTACCATGTTAATATTTTATGTACATTAGAAAAGTAAACAAAAATAGAAATTTTACAGGGATGCAATTGTAATTAAATAATATTTTTTAAATAAGTTTTCTTTTTATGTATTAGTGGTACCAAAACATTTTTGTTCTTCCTAAAACAATTATTTAAAAAATTATAATGCTATTAATATTCATTTTTTAATGCTTAATCATGTAAAATTTTATTTCAAACTCAATAATTTAGCCTGAAAAGTTTCTAGTTGATGAAAATGTCAAAAGCAAAAAAGAGGAATGTTTAATTAGTTAAGTACCTTTAGTTTTTGACAAACATTAAGTGGACTTGTTAAACATTTGCTGCCAGAGTTCAGAGTTTTATTAAAAATAGAAATGGAAATAATAATAATAATAATGCTAGTGAAAAACACGATTGAATAAGTTTTGTTATTCTTTTAAAATCTTGGTTTAATATTTGGTAAACTTTGTTTCTATATTCTTTTTTTTTTTTTTAAGAAGGTACCAGGGTTTGAACCCGGGACCTCATACACGGGAAGCAGGTGCTCAACCCTTGAGCTACACCCACTCCCCTTAGTTCATTTTGATACTGAGTTTTAAATGGCTCCATAACTGAAAAAGAAATTGCCCAGAGATGCTAAATGTGTAACTATAGACACAAATGCAGAATTCATGATTAGACTGAAAGAAATTCATATTACTTTTAATAGTATTATAGATATCTGTTGCTTTGTGTTCTCAAAATTTATTAAAATCATGCATTTTTATTGCAAATAAACACTTACTTATTGCCTTGAGGATATTAGTTCAACTTTCTCACATTTTTATTTGCATGAACTAAGCCTTAAAAACATAGCTCTTAGGCAGCGGGTGTGGCTCAGTGGATAGAGCCCCCGTTTACCATATGGGAGGCCCGGGTTCGCGTCCCCAGGCCTCCTTGTGAGGGCACGCCGGCCTGAGCGGTGCGGTGGGCTGATGCAGCAACCTCACGGCAGGAAGCGGGTGTGGTGCAATGGATAGAGCACCCGTTTACCATATGAGAGGCCGCGGGTTCGCTTCCCGGCGCCTCCTTGTGAGGGCAGGCCAGCTCGCGGTGCCGTGGGCTGATGCGGCAAGACCTCACAGCAAGGGGGAGATAAGCAGACACGGAGAAGACACGCAGCGAATGGACACAGCAGCACAAGCAGCAAGGGGGGGATAAATAAATAAAATAAATAAATCTTTAAAAAAAAAAAACATAGCTCTTGCTTTCATTACAGTGTATTTTGAATTGCCAGTGTAAAGCAACAGGCTATACAAAGTAATCTAGATGTTTACCTTTGTATCTATCCAACTAGATTGTAAATTCATACTTATAAACATGTATCAATATTCAGTAATCCTCATACACAACTGGCCACCATTTTTTTTATCATTCTATCCCCTAAATAGCTCTTGATCTTATCACCTCTTCTCCATCCATATTCTGATTGCCTTGGTTCAGCCCTCGTCTTTTCTTATTGCAGAAGTTTCCCATGCACCTTGTTCAATAACCTACCATCCCAGAACCAAGGTATTTTTCTAAAACACAAAACCAAGCACAAGGCTCCCCTCACAATTCTTAGGTGACTTCACATTATCCAAAAGGCCTTTCACTTCCTGACCCAGGCCTATATCTCCAGTCTCTTCACCCCTACCCATTACCTCCAGCACCCAACACTCCATTCTCATGGATAGGCTTATAAGCCCACCACTTTCATGCCTACAACACTTGTCCCATCTTTAACCAACTCAAGCCTTCCTTTTGGAGGGAAATTTCCCTTACCTCCTCCTTCCCTGACCCCTGCCAGCAACTAATCAGCCCCTCCTTTTGTGCGTGTGACATGAATATATCTTGTACATACTTCAATTAACCTTTATCTCACTAGTTTGTAAGAGCTTCTTCTCATTCTTCTTTCTTTAGAAGAGAAAGTGTCATTTTCATTTTTGTATCACCAGCACCTAGACTGTGCCTGCATCAAAAAACTCAGATTGAATAAATGATGAGGAATGAAAATGGGAGTATCTTTCAGAGTTCTCAGAATTTGTGCTAGGTTATAAAGGGGTGATTTGCTTCAAATCCTATAAACCCTTTAAATCCTTTGGCATTTGAAATTAGATTGTAAGTAATTTGTATTAAATTTAATATTAGCACAAAACTAACTTTTTCTTTTCATTCTGAGCTATTTTTTAATTACCATGCTTAAAGATACAGAGTATGCAAATAAAAATGGATTTTAGATGTTTATCTTTGAACGAATCTTTCCAACTCCCCAGATAGACCTGAAGCTACTCTTTTGCACCTCAGCACCTTATACATAGCAAATGTATGTAACAAATAAGTGTTGGTCATGTTAACTATAAGAAAACACTCCTCAGCTTTCTTTGTAAGTTGTTTCAAGGTCTGCCCATTGTTCCTCACAGCCTGAAGGGGAAGACAGAGCTGGCATTCTCCTGGTTCCCCACCGCCAGTTCCATCTCTCTGTTTTTCCATTCTCTTGCAAATTTCTCTCTGCTACTGAAGGTTGTTCATTTATTCAATAAACATTTACTAGCTTTCAGCAATATGTCAGGCAGTGTGCAGGGTGCTGGAAAAATAAAAACCTTAACCAGAAGTTTTTGCCCTATATTTGTTAACAAGCCTCATCATATTTCATTTTCAATTTGCTTTTGGCTATACTGGGTACCTCAGTTGCCATACATCCCCAGATCAATCCTTTCACTCACCCAGGACCAATGCACCTGACTCGGAATCATCCTCCAGATTCCCCAAAACTGACATCATCCTGGGTGACCCAAACATTCATAAAGACAAGCTTTGCCTCACGTTTCCTGGAATCCTAGAGTCTCTGCTCCAACCAACCATTCCCATGACTGACCCTGGACTTTGTCACCCAACAAGCTCTGTGACACTCCTTTCATCTGTTTCACTCCTTTGCTCTTCAAACACACAGGGAATCCTGGTAGAGTATTCATACACAGAGATTAGAGTACCTGTGCCTGAGCCTCTGCCTTCAGGAGCTTCTGAGCCTCAGACGCCTGTCTGACATACCCACTGCCTACAGAACACCTCACACCACTGTTGTCTTCACTGTGGTGGGCGGACTTGCCACTTCTAATCCTTACCACTGCTGCCTCTTTCCTTCCATTTGTCTATTCTCCTTCTGGAGTTGCCCATTCAAATACTGACCTTCATATAGACACCGCCAATCAATCAGCACAATCCTTGCTTTGCTCAAGCTAAAATGAATCACTTATTAGTTCATTCATTCAGCAGAGATTTACATTCCTTCGATGTGCCAGGTATTCTAGGTGCTGGGGTTACAGCAGTAAACAAAACATAAGATCAAAGGAGCTGGACATTAGACAAAAAGTAAACAAGATATAAGTCATGTGGTGGTTAGTGCTTTGAAGAAAATAAAGGGTAATGAAGATTGAGCAGTGGGGGGATAAGGTGGGAATTGTTATTTATACAAGATATTCAGAGAAGGCCTTTTAGTAAGGTGAAATCTGAGCAGAAACCTGGAGAAAGAGAGGGAGCAAGCTATGCAGATAAAGGGGGTGAAGTGTACAGACAGAAATAACAGAAGTACAAAGGCCTTGAGGTGGAGATACAGATGGTGTGTTTGGGGACAGAGAACAGGCCACTGTGGCTGAAGCAGAGGGAGACAGGGAGAGAGTGGTAGGAAATGAGAGAAGAAATGGGAAGTCAGATCATGCTGGTAACTCTCAGGACTTTAGCTTTTACTCTGAGTGACACACGAAGCCAATGGAGGGCTGAACAGAGAAGGAACCTAATCTCACTTTTGTTTTTAAAAGCATCATTCTGGCTGCTGTGCTGAGCACAGACCAAAAGAGGAAGGCTAAGTGGGAGGAGAGGATGGCAATATGTAGGGTAGAGATGACGGTGCCTTGGACCAGAAGATAGGGAGAGAGGCAGGGAGAAGTTGTTGGATTCTGATATATGTTCAAGATAGAGCCACCAAGACTTGCTGATAAAAGGGATGTGGGACATGAAAGAAAAGGATCAAATATGACTACAAAATATTTTGGCTGAGAAGAGCGGAGTTCACGGATATAATATTTTATTAACAAAATCTTTATTAATGTATTTACTCCTACCTGGTGGCTCTGAGACCTTTTTATTGGCTCCCAGGGAGTGTTTGTTGATTTTTATTTTTAAGCTCTGACCTAGTCCAGATATCTTTAGATTCTAGTCAAAATTTTCTGCAGGTAGCTAAGGATTGCTACAGATCACAATCTCTTCTCATGCACTTAGTTTCTGTATTTTCTTCTTAAATGCCTTTTTCATATTGGTTAGGAAGGCAATGAATTAATATCCAGGTTTTAATTAAAATGTAGGTATGGTATTTTATTTACCTTCATGATTTTACTCTTATTTCCAGATTTAATAAACATGAATATCCATACATTTTCAAGAAAAAAATGGGAATTAAATGAATATAACATACCACTTCTTCCACGGTAGCAGGACCTTTTGATCTCAGTCGAAGTGTCCCTCTTCCAGTACCAATTTTTGCTGCTGACGACTTTCCAGCTTTTGACCTTGGCTCTATTTCTATAAATATACAATGAATGGGGAAAGGTACATATATTCAGAAAGAATTACAACAGATTGTCGTAAAATCTAATGCAGTTTGCATTCAAATATTACACTCAATTATTGTAGAGATTTGATAAAAGGTATGCCTTCTTATAGAATTTCCCAAAACAAAATAAATTCACCTGCCATCCATTCTTCTCGTACGGGAGTCTCTAGGAGAAAGTCCTGGTTATATAAAGAAAAAGGGAATATGTGACATGTACAGATGGGAAAGACTAGAATTTATGAGGAAGAGGACATAAGAAAAATTAAAACAGTTGGATATATTACCAGGGTAAAGAGGTTTAGATGGCAAGATAGCAGAGGTAGATCAGCTGGACTTTATCAAGGTCATGAAGAAGGCAAAGAGCCATGTCTTGATAGAAAGGAGGGCACTAGTATTTGAGCACCTATGCTCTGATTAATGCTTGATGTCAAAATCCCATTTAATACACATATCCACCTATGAAGCAAGTTATCACTCTCATTTTACAGATAAGAAACTTGAACTCAGTAGGAAGCAGAGCTGGGACTGAAATCCAAGGCTTGTGACCACAAAGTCCATATGCTTCCCTCAACAATACCTACCTCACGGAAGCACAAGGAATAAATTTATAGGGTACTGAAGATAAAGAGTATAGGAGCAGGTTCCAAGGAAGGACTATCCCCACAGAACACAGGGGAAAAAACAGGGAGCAAGAGTCCACAAAAAGCTATACCTTTCCTTATGTTTGCTTTTTTGGTTTGTTTTTGTTTTTCCAACGCTGTTAGAAAAAGTCCCCTCTCCAAAACCAAACAAATGAGTGAAAGGGTAGGGTGGGGATTGAGGATAATTGGAAGGGGTGTGCCCTATCTAAACCACTCCAATTAGGTTTTACCCTGTGGGAACGTAGGCCCTGCAAAACCAGATAGTATGTTTTTTGCAAAGAAACTGAACATTCTAAGTTTCATGTGAATCTTTTGATTTTTAAATCTTGGCAATTAAGTCAATCATTTAACAGCACCATCTAAGCAAAATAAAATATCTGTGAGTCAAAAGCCAACCATAGGCTATCAATTTATAACCTCTGCTCTAACCAGCAAGTGAGTATTCACAGGCCAGAGACTTATCTACCCCTGAAGTGGAGAAGATGGTCTCAGCTTAATAGTACTAAAAGTTAAACAACCTAAATCCTCCCTCCCCCACTTCACTGGGATTTCACCAGGCAATTGACTTAGTATAATTTGTCTTTCCATATCTATTTTCTCAAGGGTAGAAAATGCACTGCTCAGCATTTTAGCCTGCCATTACACAAATATTTCTAATACTAAAGTAATCCATTGGCATTCTGACTTATCAACACATCTCTTGTGACTTTGATGTGCATGACATAGCCCTGGAAAATCGAACAACTCTGGAAGCACTGAAAAAAATAAAAAGGTTTTTGAGTTTTACAAAGCTAAGGACCCAGACTCTGGAATGTGGGGACTCCATAAAGGTATTATCCTGCTTGAGAAGTCAGCTGGGGGAGCAGATGTAGCTCAGTGGTTGAGCACCTGCTTCCCATGTACGAGGTCCTAGGTTGAATTCCCAGTACCTCCTGAAAAAAAAAAAAAGAGAGAGAGAGAAGTCAGCTGGCCTTCATACACGATGTCTCTATCTCATCTTGCTCTGATGTGCAACACCAGTAGCTAGAAGGGAAAATGTATACAGAATGGACGTGGTTTTTTTTTTCAATCTATGTATTTGTCAGCCATCTTCTCTTTCTGTGTGGCATCTCAAAATTAACCACTTGGTGGCACCAAAGCAAAAGTTAAATTTAAGTTCTGTCCTGGAAATGCCTTCAGAAAGGCAGCTTTCACTGCTAAGGGAATGTTAGCCATGTTTCTCTATGATCTGGTACATAAATCAACCTGTCTCCACATGCACATAGGCAGGCTGGTCCTGTTCACCCACAGGGGAAAAAACAGACTTGTTGTGTTTTAAATGTTTTAAAGATTGTGAATGTTTTTAGTCTGGCCTACTCCTGGGGTGCCGGCCTATCTAAGCATGTCTGGCCAAGGCCAAGCTCTAAATCAGTCACTTCCCACAAGTGAATTTGCACAAGACCTTTCCTGGGGCCAAATTATGAGAGGGAAGAGGTTTATAGAGCAGACACTGGTTCACTAGATTCATCTCCACTCCAGGGAAGCACACTGCCTGCCAGGCCTAAAGCGAAGGACACTCAGCCCCAGCTGCTTCCAGCAAGAATCAGTCATGGTTGTGCCCTAACCCTTCTAGGAGAATTGTATCTATTACTGTAATTATGCAATTTAATTAAAAAATACATGAACTGATGAAATGACTGTAATAAAAGAACTTATTGTTGCTATAAAAACTAGGTTGATGACTTTAGAAAGACTCACTAAGGGTGAGGACAACATGATTCCAGGAAATTAGGAAAAATATCTTTTAAAAACCAGGATTTCACTCAGATCAGTTATCAAGTATCTTTAAATTCTTTTTTTTTTTTTTTAAGATTTAATTTATTTATTCCCCCACACACACACCCCTGCCCCACTCCTCATTATCTGCACTCTGTGTCCATTCGCTGTGTGTTCTTCTGTGTCTGCTTGTCTTCTCTTTAGGTGGCTCTGGGAACCAATCCTGGGACCTTCTGGAGTAGGAGAGAGGCACTCAATCTCTTGCGCCACCTCAGCTCCCTGGTCTGCTGTGTCTCTTATTGTCTCTCCTCTGTGTCTCTTTTTGTTGTGTTATCTTGCTGCACAAGCTCCCCGCATGGGCCAGCACTCTGTGTGGGCCAGCTTGCCTTCATCAGGAGGCCCCAGGAATTGAACCCTGGATCTCCTATATGGTAGCCGGGAGCCCAATCACTTGGGCTACATCCACTTCCCATCTTTATATTCTTATCAGACTTTTTTAAAAAATGAAATAGAACCCACAGACACACATTATCATTGGGGTTCATATAAGACCAACTTCACAGAACTCCAATTTGTGTCCTCTATTCAAAGAAAAGTCCTATTACAGCAAAATATTGGTAAAAGAATGTACATTTATGTTTTAAACTAAAATAAAATGTTCATATACACACGTATCATTCTCTGTGATACCCCATTTTAACTGACACTTTCAATAAACAGACCAACTCCCAGGCTCTGCTATATCCTGAAGCTCAAGTGGAGAGATGGGGAAATGAAGAGGACAGATAAATGTCTATCTCCTGTCCCACCCCACAGTCCAGTGCCTGAGCCCTAGAGAAAGAGGAGTAGCTGACAGAAGCTGTTTTCAAGCACTTGCAACATGGCTTGGATACCCAAGTGCTGAAGGGTAGTGCAGTAGGGAGTGTGGGCTCTTCTCCCCACTTCTGCACAGAACAAGGCCTGTTTCTAGTCCCAGGAAGGCCCTGGTTGGCCTGCAGTCTGGAGCAATGCTGTCCTAGAACAAGGGCAGGGACCATGATATCAACAGGAGGTGGGTACAGATGGACACAGCTCTACCCAGCCAATACTCATTGCACAGAGATGGCCCAAGGATACCCAGAGGAAGGAATGGAATGCTTAGGAAACAGAGCAGATCAACAGGGCTGTCTAACAACACCAAGCTTCTTTTAAGCTCCTGAGACACCCTTGGGAACACCCAGAAATCGAGGTAAAGAAGTAACATTGCTGGGAACTGGAGATCCTGAGTGAAAAAGAGTCAGTGATATTTTGGTCACAGAAAGGAAACAAACCAAGCAATACGAGTTCAAAATTGTGAAATAAATGTTGCTCTAATATTTCTTATTAATTCTCAGCTGAAAGCATAGATGCTTCTTATTTTCCTGACTTTGCAAAAACATTTTTATTATCTGGCCCTTTCAAAAAATCTTGAGAAAACTTTACTACTGAGGTCTGATCATCTCAACCTTCATAATTGTTTTCCAATGTGGTATCATAAAGCCTGTGAGTAACTTTCTCAAGTGCATTCTAACTGTTGATATCTGATGGTTTGCCCTAGGAGAAAATTAATATCTTGGTTGAATCTGTACTGTTCTCCATAGGGTAGTGGTTAAAGCATAGACTGTGGTATCAGAGTGCCTGCTCCTCCATTTACAAACTGTATGAATTTGAAGAATACCACCTTATCTGTAAAATGGGAATATCACCTATTTACAACATCATTTTTTAAGCATTTAAAGAGCTAATGTTTGAAAGATACTTAGCTCAGTGGCAAGGCCTATATTAATAAATTGTTGCTGCTAGAGTTTGTAATTCTCTTCTGCTGGTACATTCCAACCTGGTGAGAGAGAAATCTGCTTTTCCCACTCCCTCCCCTGCAAAACCATTTGCATTGGTTTTCTCTCTGAAAATGAGAAACATGCAAAAGTTCATCTTCAAATGTTCAGAAAGCGGTCACTACAAATACCAGGGACAAAAGGCCTCTTTTTTATTCTATTTTACTTTTCTTTTCTATAAAACAATCTGATTTCCCTTTTTAATTTAACAGGAAAGCAGAAATAACAGATGACTCTGCCATTGCTCTACTCCCAGATTCTCCAAAGTGGCTGAGCTTGAGCCCAGCCCTCATGGTGCACCCAGCAGTGAAGACCCTCCAGTTTCCACCTTATTGGTAAGGAAGATTTAAAGTAAAGAGGAAGAAGGGACCACTGAGGACGCAGAGAACACAAGAATAATCCCCTGAATTCTGTGGTCTCTTCCATCCCTCACATGACAATGTCCCCAATTGAGTTTCATGATACCATGTGGTCAAGGGACCAGCTACATCACCCCTCCATCTCAGAAAAAGAAACACACAGATCCCTCCCCTTATCACCCATAGTTTGTAAACTACCTCAGCAAACTCACTAATCAACCTTTGTAATTTCCATCTTTCAACTTACACAGTATCAAGGGAAACATCAAAACAGTGACCAAATTGTCTTGTGATACCAGGAGCTCTAAAAACTGACACTAATAATGAAACAATGGAAAACTGTTGTTTTCTAAAAAAAAAAAAAAAAAAACCGTGGCCAGCTGGCAACCCAGGTAAGACTTTTGCAGGATGTATGATGTATATACCATGATTCTCAGCTTTGCAGGCCCAGAAATGCTTCTTCACCATCCCTCCCCACCAGTGTTCCCAGAGTTGGTCTGAATCTCAGTAATTGATTCTCACTGACCAAATTCACAAGAGACAGATGTCATCACATCAGTTTATTAATCCATACTGAAGGATGCTATCAAAGGTCCAGGGGGGCTTCCACACTTCATCTCATGATCCTGAGGAGGAAATTCTTAGAGAAAGTGATGTCCAAGTAGAGACCTGGACATAGAAGGTTAACCCAAGGCTACATGGAAAGCAAGAAATGGAGAGAAAAGTGCTCCAGGCCACAGGTTCAGCAAGTATGAAGTTCCTGAAAACAAGGAGTGGAGAATTTATGTTTTAGGGTACCTCCCAAGTGGTGACTCTCAGTTCACTAGGTCTCTGATTCACCTGAACCTTTGTTCCCACTGGGTACCTGTGGGAATTAGTCAGCACAAGTTTGCATGATGAGCACGACACAAGAGCAGAGGACTTCAGCATGAAGGGCAAGTCTCCCAGGGCCAGGCTGCATACAGGTGGTTCACAGATACATGTGGTCCACAGACAGTTTACTGGGTTTGCAGGTTTTGTGTTTTTTAAATTATTTGCTGTGATGTTAGTTTTATATTTCAACTCTGCTCGGCTATATTACCCAGTTATTTACTCAAACACTAATTTAGGTGTTGCTGTGAAGATATTTTGTAGATGTGAATAGCATCTATAACCAGTTGGCCCTAAGTAAAGGAGATTACCCTGGATCATATGGGTGGGCCTCATCCAATCAGTCAAAAGCCTGAGGATTCCTGAAGAAGAAATTTCTGCCTCAAGACTACAGCATCAACACCTCCTTCCGGAGATTCCAACCTGCCAGCCTGCCCTACAGATTTAAAACTTGCTAGCCCCCACATCACATGAGCCAATTCCTTGAAATAAATCTCTTTGTGTAGCTATACATACACACATACATCCTATATATACTATTGGTCTCTCTGGAGAACTCTGACTGACAGAATTGCCAACTTTTAAAAATTGGGGGATATCTAATAAAAAGTCAAATTTCAGGTTTCTCTCAAAGACAGCAAAAATGATTAGGATCAACAGCTTTACCTGGGGCCTGCAGCATTATGATTCCCCATCAACCTCACCTCTCCCTGTTTTTCTCTTTGTTTTTGTTTTGTTTTCTTCAGCTTTGAATTAGCTTATTGCTTGGCCCCTGCATGCAGATATCCAAATTCGTAACCCCTAACCTAGATATCCTGGAAGGCCAGCAAAACATCCTTTATCCCACCATAGAATACAGCTCTCTTGGGATGGGAAAGGTTATGACCCCAAATCCAGTGCCTGTCTCCCAAGGACAGCATTCAAGAAACAGTGCAATTCTTGCTCTCTGAATCTGCATTTTCTAGTATCCACGCAGAGCACACATAGTCTTTAGGTAATCTACCCAAAAAATTGACAATTATTACGTTTTGGCTTACTTAGTTTGGATTACACAGTCCCCCAGGGGAATAGATGCTAATCATCCCCCAACCTGACTATATTTAGGTGTGCGCAAACCTTCTCTAGCCTTCATCTTCATACAATTTCTCATGGTATAGAGGCTCCCTTTACAAATGGCTATATTAGCTATTATATGCTTTTTCTTATAGTAGTGTTACACTTAGAATGTTATTTTCTTTCAAATTAACAAATACATATTCCCACGCACATACACTATAATTCATCTAGTGACAGTAATGTAAACACCTGGGAAAAGTTAATTTAAAGGTAAAATCTTTTTTTTTCTTAACTGAGCATTTAATATGTCCCAGGTAAGATACATTCTATATGTGCTCTCTTAATTAATCCTCACAACACTATTATGAGATAAGTATTATTATTATCCTAATTTTATAATTAAGGAAAGCAAAAATTAGAGAAGTGACATGACTTCACCAAGGTCATAGACAACAGGTAAGTGGCAGAGCTGGAATAAAAGGCGAGGTAAGTCTGCCCCAGAGCCACTACTTGATTTTGTATTTTATTAAAGTTTACAAGTTTCTGCTGGTAATGGAAATTAGTGGGCTGCCTTCCAGTACCCATTTGTACTTCAGGGTTCCCTGTGGCTCAGGGGAAGCTAATTGCTCCCAGTTCCAGGGATGGGACACATGAATGGTCAGGTGATCCCCTTCCCCACAGTGACTGGGCCAGAGGTGGGCATGTGTCCAGTCAGAATGAATCTCAGGACTTTTGCTGGGAATTCAGAGGCAAGGACACTATCCTTTTCTCCTCTATGTGAATAAGGAAGCAGATGGCCCCCAAGAGTTTTTGGCTGGCTACCACCTTGGAACCAGGTATAGAGCCAACCTTAAGATGATACCTGGGGAATGGATGTGGCTCAAGCAGTTGAGCGCCTGCTTCCCACATGGGAGGTCCCAGTTCAGTCCTGGTGCCTTCTAAAAACCAAAATGCAAAACAACAAGCAAATGAAAAAATCAACTCAGGGGAGCCCATATGGCTGAGTGGTTGAGTGCCAGCTTCCCATATATAAGGTCTAGGGTTCAATCCCCAGTCCCAGTACCTCTCTCTCTCTATATATATATATATATATATGAGACCTGAATGATTAAGCTGATGCCTTGAGCAGCTGAGCAGAGGGGAAGAGCAAGAAACTGAGCCCTAATCACATTGTATGGGCTCTAGACAAAGTTTTGCTGATGATAACATCACTCATGGACTGTTGATTTATAAGATTTCCTTTTCTGCTTAAGCTAGTTTGGTAGGGTTTTCCACTGTCTCAACTGAAAGGATACCTCACTGATAAAGAATTCTGTCTAAAAAATGAAGCAATCCATTTCAATGAAGCGACCCAGCTAAAAGATCTTCCAATGTTTGGACATACACAAATGGCACTGTCTATAAACCCCTCAACATACACACATACACTTTTCAGAGTAGTTGACATAAAATCTAGCTTGGGTCCCAGAATTTTAAAATTTTGACTATGTATTCTCTTTTTCCATGTATCTTTCCTATCTCTACCATTCTTCAGACTTCTTTAGAACAGGTTTAAAAAAAAATACAGCTGGTAGAGTGCTAGGACAAATAAAAAGCAAGGAAAAGGAAGCACATGCTCATACCACCTGTACAAAGGTGTCAGTTATTGCCTCTTGGATCAAAAGGGCTGCTAATATGTGAATGGACTCCACAAAAAAGTAAAGTTGCTTTTCATTGTTTCTTTGGTGATATTGAAAAGTACATGACAAGTATCAGAAGTGAAATAACTGTGTCCAGATCTTCTTGTTCATTATTTACAGTGTCATTTGAAAAAAGCCCAGCCCTGTTTTTACAACTCCCTGAAATTATAGGCAAAAGTTAATATACAGGGAGTGGATATAGCTCAAGTGGTTGAGCACCTGCTTCCCATGTATGAGGTCTCAGGTCCGATACCTGGTACCTCCTAAAAACAAAACAAAAAAACCAATTCTCATTGGGGAGCAGATGTAGCTCAGTGGTTGAGCACCCTGCTTCCCATATGTGAGGTCCTGGGTTCAATCCCTGGTACCTCCTTGAAAAAAAAAAGTTACTATATGTCTTTAGGGAAAGGGCTCATAGCTTTAATCTAGAGGGATCTATGATACACACACACACACACACAAAAAAAATACAAACCTGTAGCCTCTAATTGAGGAAAATAAAGGATCGCTCCTTTTTAAAAAATAGGGATGACTAAAATGTTTTATTTTTACCCTTTTATTTATTTTACTCAATGATATGACTTTATCATGGGGCTTCAAGAAATCAAAAATTGGGAGCAGGTGTAGCTCAGTGGTTGAGCTAAGTGATATCTAAAGCTAAAATCACAGAATGATTAAGTCTCTATTTTCTGATCTAGGAGGGCTAGACTTCTTTTAAACCATTGTTTTCTGGTTATGAAAGTTAATATACTCATTTCACATTTAAAATATGGAAAACACAAAAAGTCTAAAGAAAAATAAAAATGATCCATAAACTCACCACCTAAAGATAACTACACATACATACGCCACAAGTCTTTTCTCATATACATTTAAACATAGTTTTTACAAAAATCAGACTATTCGGAACATTGTTTGGTAATCTGCTTTTTCATTTAATGTATCACAAATATTTTCTCATACATTAAATGGAATTCCTGATCTGTTTAACTTTTTCTGAGAACATACTTGAGCACAATTTTAAGCATAATTTGTCAAATCCATTTTCCTATATTTATATGACAATTCCCACTGTACAATCTCCCTCTCCAGTAGGATATGTATTATCGGTATAATTGCTGGTTTTTCTAATAAGGTACATTATATTCACACATGTTAGCTATATTAAAGAAGCCATTCAAATTTTAGCCTATTTTTTACCCCTTCATCCCCCATTGCTATTTCAAGCACTAAACTTAAAAGTGGTTTTAAAAAATATCTACCTTCTACTTGTGGTTATTATTAATTGCAAATGCACCTTAAAACACAGTACAATTATAAGAAATCAATCACTAGGGTAATTGTCTTGGGAAATATAGCTTACAAAGTTTTTTATATAAATGGTTGTATTAAAGTTTATAATATTTACACTTTCTTAAAAATGTGAGCATTTATAGCATATACATTCCATGGAACATAATTCCTCCATAAGAAGGAATGAAATTCTGATACATGCAACAACATGGATGAACCTTAAAGATACCATGTTTAGTTAAATATGACAGACACAAAGGGATAAATACTGTTTGATTCCACTTATATGAAATATATAGAATAAGAAAATCAGAGAGAGTAGATTAAAGGTTACAGGGACCTAGGGAGAGGGAAATAGGGAGTTGTTATTTAATAGGTATAGAGTTTCTGTTTTGGAAGATGAAAAAAATGTAATGGATGGTGGTAATAGTAAAACAACTTTGTCATTGTAATTAACGCCACTGCATTATACACTTAAATGGCTAATATGGCATTTTTTATGTTATAATAAGTTAACACAATATTTTTTTAAATATGAGCATTTATTTTTTTTTTTTTTTAAGGAGGCACCAGGGATTGAACCTGGGACCTCATACATGGGAAGCAGGCACTCAACCAATAAGCTACACCCGCTCCCCTTTAACAATTTTTAAAATAAGAGTTTACCATATTTAGGTATCTGGCTAAGTCCTCAGTTGAAAACACATTTATCAGTGGTCACCCAACGTCTCAACCACACCCCACAAAAGGGAACTTTATTCTTCAACTATCTTCTCCCATTGTTTCTCTGCAGCAAATGCCAAACCAATGTCCACATAGATATGAAAAGACCAGAACAAATTCTACTACATAAAAAGATAATTGATATGTTCTACCCAAAACTTTGTCATTGTGAACATTTTAAATCTTTGTCAAAACACACAAAGACAGTGCCACTGTCATATGAAATGTATCTATATCTAAATAAAAATGTACATAAAATTGAGTTTCTCTTCCCTGATTTTTCCCCAAACCATTTCTACATCCCAATTGCCTCATATCCAATTGTAGCATCACTGTTATCCTTGACTTCCAGCCTAGAAATCAATCTTCTCTCCTCTCCCGTTTGGGTAAAATCTACCTCCTGCCCCCATTTCTACCCTTGCAATATCATTCAGGCTTTTTTCTTTACCCCAAATTCACAATGCTGCCCCTAATTCCAGCCCTTATCATTTATTCCTGGACTGTTACAAGAACTTCCTACATGGTTTCTCCTATAATCAAATATAGCCCACATTGATCTTCCAGGCTTACTACCCAAAATATCAATTTCATAATGTCATTATTCCGTTCAAATATCTAAATGATTCCCTATTACCTACTAAAACAAGTTGAGATTCCCCACCTAGTTTTCAAATCTCTCCTTAATATAGCCCTGAGCTGCTTTTGCAGCCTGATTTGCATAGTCCCTGCCAGAAAAGGCTCTTGACTGTTCTGAATACCTCCAGCAGGAAATGCTCCTTCCTTGTCTTCCTTCCCATCCTCCCAGGTCAAGTTCAAGTGTATTCTTCTCTAGGAATCTTTCTCACCTTGTCCAGGCTATCCACGTCTTTCTTTTCTCTGAATACCCCTTTAAACTTCTGTAGTGGATTTAAACATTTACTCCACAATTCTGGATATAAGAAATGTCAAATTGAATCTGACTTTGAGCCACGCTTCTGTAGGTATGGGAATAAAATGTCTTGGAATCCTCTTTTCCCCAGTGAGGATCCAGAAGGCTGATGTTGTGCTCAGACTATCATAGTCCCTACCCTGAAGCTCTATATCCACATCAGTGTGCCCACTTGCAGGCCAAGCCCAGGGCATAGGAGTCTTTCACCACGGATTGCAAGACCATTTTTAATGCAGTACTCTCCCTGTGCCACTCTATCAGACACCCTGGCACCCCCAAAGGAGTTACATGGGAATAGGGCACCAGTCTTGATACTGGTGGGACCTACCATAAGCCATCTGTGCCCTGCCTTCATCTTTAGGGAAATTCCTTCGCAACTTAACCATGTCTCCCCATCCCTATCACTCTCCAAGCCTTACAACTCCTCCCAATCTTGGACAGTTAATCTCTCAGCTGAATTACACTTTGCTTAAACCTTCATTATACATTATAGCTCTTATTGTATACTGAGTTCTAAGGAGGCAGTAACTCATGATGGCTAAGAATACAAGCCTTAGGAGCAAAGAGTACTAGAGTGATATATCTCAGCACATACTAGAGTGATATATCCCAGCACTTCCCACCCGTCACCAAGTGACCTTAGAGAATTATTTAACTGCTCAAAGCCTTCGTTTACTTATCTGGAAAACCCCCATAGGTATGGCATGAGGATTAAATCAGGCCATAATAGTAGCAGTCCTAGTAGCAATCAATGCCTTACATTTATGTAGCACTATTGCCAAGCACTGTTCTAAGCACATCATATATATTTAACTCATTTAATCTTCACAACACATTATGGATAAGTAAACAAGTACAGAGGGATTAAGTAATTAGCATAAGATCACATAGCTAATAAGTGGCAAAGACAAGAATCAAACTCAGGCAGCTTGGCTCACAGTCTATGCTCTTAACCAATATATTATATTACTTCTGACAAGCATTCAATAATTGGTAGCTAATAATACAAGCACTGGTGATAACAGAAAATAAATATTCCTGCTAATCATCTTAATTATGATTTTCACCCATCTCCACCAAACTCAGTATACAATCATATGGCTTTTCTCTAGATTTAGTACTAGATATATTAACAAGAAAAAAAAACTGATAGTATAAACCTCAGAAGCTATTCTTCATATTGCCACATGTGAGTAATTCAATGACCTTTGGATTCTTTGAAATATCAGCCAGGAACCTATAATTTAATAACAAAGAGGTACTCCCAGCCAAGGTCAGTGCGATTACATAATTTACTGCAAAGAGTAATGCCCCCAGTTCTGCACTGCACTGGTTCACTTGGGGTGCAGATAATATTGGCAATAAATCCAATCAAACATTTGTTCAGAAAAGTATCTGCTTGTGTTTTTAAAGTTAGAATATAGAGAAAATAAATCTCCTCTTTTGGCTTAAAAAATAATAAAAACTGTAGCTACTCTTTTTTCTAGTTTCTCCAGTTGTTCTCTTAGTTAGTTGTTAGTTCTTTGATTTTAGCTCTTTCTTTCGTTTTAATACAGACATTTAAACCTATAAATTTCCCTTTCGGTACTGCCTTCACTGTATCCCATAAGTTTTGATAAGCTGCGTTCTTGTTTTCATTTGTCTCAAAATATCTACTAATTTCTTTTGAATTTCTTCATTGACCCACTGATTGTTTAAGAGTATGTTATTCAGCCTCCATATATTTGCAAATTTCTCCCTTTCCCGTCTATTATTAATTTCCAGCTTCATTCTATTATGATCAGAGAAGGTGCTTTGTATAATTTCAATCTTCTTGAATTTATTGAGAGCTGTGTTGTGGCCCAACATGTGGTCTATCCTGGAGAAAGATCCATGAGCACTTGACAAGAATGTATAAACTGTTGATTTGGGGTGCAATGTTCTGTATATGTCTGTCAGGTACAGCTCATTTATTATATTGCTCAAGTTCTCTGTTTCCTTGATGACCTTCTGTCTAGTTGACCTATCTATTGATGTGAGTGGTGTGTTGAAGTCTCCAACTATTACTGTAGAGAAATCTATTTCTCCTTTCAGTTTTCCAGAGTTTGCCTCATGTATTTTGGGACAACCTGGTTAGGTGCATAGATATTTCTGACTGCTATTTCTTCCTGGTGGATTGACATTTTTATTAATATATGATGACCTTCTGCAGATCATATTTTTTTTGCATTTAATGTCATTTGTCTGACACCAGTATAGCTACTCTTGATCTCTTTTGGTGATTGTTTTCTTGAAATATCTTTTTCCAACCTTTCACTTTCAGTTTATTTGTATCCTTGGATCTAAGGTGTGTCTCCTGCAGACAACATATGGGTGGTTCATGTTTTCTTATCCATTCCGTCAGTCTTTGTCTTTTGATTGGGAAGTTTCAATGTTATTACTGTAAAGGCATTACTTACTTTAGCCATTTTATCCTTTGGCTTTCATACGTCATACCTTATTTTTGTCTTTTTACCCTTTTGGTTACCCTTTCTGATAGTCTTCACTTCTCCACTCTTTTCCAAGCCGCTCTCTCTTTTCTTTCTTTTCTGGCTGAAGAACTCCCTTCAGTGTTTCCCGCAGAGCTGGATTCTTGTTTACGAACTCTCAGTTTCTGTTTATCTGTGAATATTTTAAGCTCACCATGATATTTGAAGGACAATTTTGCCAGATGAAGAATTCTTGGTGGGCAGTTTTTCTCTTTCAATACCTTAATTATATCACACCACTGCCTTCTTGCCTCCATGACTTCTGAAGAGAAACCTGCACTAAGTCTATCTGGACATCCCTTGTATGTGATGTTTAGCTTTTCCCTTGCTGCTTTCAGAATTTTCTCTTTATCTTTGGCATTCTGCATATTACATGTATTGGGGTAGGTAAATTTGGATTGATTCTAATTGGAATACACTGTGCTTCCTGGACACATATATTCATATCTTTCATGAGAATTGGGAAATTTTCAGCCATTATTTCCTCAAATACATCTTCTGCTCCTTTTCCCTTCTCGTTTCCTTCTGGAACTCCCATTACACATATGTTGCTATGCTTCGTGTTAGCATTCAACTACCCGAGGCCCTGCTCAATTTTTTCCGTTCTTTTCTTTCTCTGTTCTTCTTTCTCTTCAATTTTAGTTTTTCTTTCCTCTCTGTCACCGATTCTTTCTTCCATGATTTCAAATCTGCTGTTGTGTGCCTCTATTGTATTTTTAATCTCACTTATTGTGTCTTTCATTCCTATAAGCTCTGTTATTTTTCCATCCAAGATTTCAAATTTTTCTTTGTGCTCACTCAGTGTCTTCTTTTTAAAGATTTACATTTTATTTATTTCTCCCCGCCCCCCATTGTTTTTACACTCACTGTCTGCTCTCTGTGTGTTCTTCTGTGTCTGCTTGTCCTCTCTTTAGGCGGCACTGGGAGCCAATCCTGGGACCTTCCAGAGTGGTAGAGAGGTACTCAATCACTTGCGCCACCTCAGCTCCCTGGTCTGCTAAGTCTTTTATTGTCTCTCCTCTGTGTCTCTTTTTGTTGCATCATCTTGGTGCACCAGCTCTCCACATGGGCCAGCATTCCTGTATGGGCCAGCACTCCTACACAGGCCAGTTTCCAGCATGGGCCAGCACACCTGCGTGGGCCAGTGCTCCTCATGGGCCAGTACTCTGCCTGGGCCAGCTCTCCACTCAGGCCAGCTCGCTGCACGGGCCAGCTTGCCTTTCACCAGGAGGCCCTGGGAATCGAACCCTGGACCTCCTATATGATAGACAGGAGCCCAATCACTTGAGCCACATCTGTTTCCCTCAGTGTCTTCTTAATGTCTTTTATTTCTTAAGTCATGTTGTCCTTCAACTCCATGATTTGATTTAGGAGATTCATCTGAACCTCCTTAATTAGCTATTTCAAGTTCTATGTCTCATCTGGAGCTTTGATTTGTTCCTTTGCCAGTCTTATCTTCCTTTTTCTTTGTATGGCTCGTAATTTTTTGCTAATGTCTGGGCATCTGTTTCTGATGCTGAGTTTACACTGATGTTCAGTTTCTCTCTCTTGCCTAGGGATTTACTGTTAAGTACCTGTGTGCTACCACTGTTCTTGTGCTTCTTGGTTCAACTTGTTCTAGATACTTAGGATTGCCCCTGTTTAACTGCTCAAACTATGGCTAAGGACCCAGTAATGGGGTGCAGATCAGTTCCCAAGGATCCTGGAGAAGCTGGCAGTAAAGGCATCTATTTGCCTTTTCTATTTGCTATTTTTCATGCAATTTTATGGTCTGGCCAGCAGATGGCGCTCTTCAGAAGCCCTCTCAGTTCAGACTCCAGGTGCTGGGAGGGGGAATGAATTCAATGTAACCCCTCAGATGAATGGGTGGTCCAGAAGCAATGTCCTCAGGGCTGGCCAAGCCTCCCAAATAAACTTTCTCAGAGGCTGCTCTCCACCCTTGGCGGGCCACACCGTCCCTCCTTCTGCCTCTTCAGCAACCAGCCAGGGGCACTAGGGAAGATGTTTGAGATGGCAAATTATCTTTAGCTTCTTGTTGGCTTTCAGGGTTAACAATGTCACAGTCCCACCCAACCTGGAAATGTGTGACCCCTCCAATGCAGCAGACAAGTTCACTGGCCAAAATCTGAATTTCCTGTAGGCTATGTTCCTCCCTCTCCCCTTTCCTTGGAGAAGACCCCTGTGACCCCCTCAGTCCACAGCCACTGCAGTCCACAGACTGCTATTTGCTCCATAAGTGGGAGGGTGAGGGCACCGGCTGCTGCTTTTGCAGCTCTGCTCATGGGATTTTTCAGCCAGCTGAGACTCCTTTACTTTGCCCCTCTCTCTTCTGGGTGGTGACTGGCCTTCCCCTGGTGTACTGAGCCCCAGGCAGCCCTCCAGACAGTCTCCATCTGTCCTCTAGCTAGTTTTTCTGGGAAAGAAGCTATCCCTTGGCCTCTCTAATCCTCCATCTTCTCTCATTCAAACTGTAGTTATTATTCTTAATAGAATTCTATGATTTTTAACTTATCTGCCTCCTTGTACTCTTTAAATAAATTGTAAGCTCCTTGAGGATAGCACATCTGCACCAGTTATTAGAAAGTTGGCTCTGGAAGCTGACTTCAAGGGTGAGAAGCCTGGCTCTATCATTCACTAGGTCTAAAACCTTGGGCAAATTTCTTCACCTTTTAGAGTGGTTGTAAAGAATTAAATGAGTTCATATTTAGAAAGTACTTAGAAAAGCTGCAACTATTAGAATATAATGACATATTTCATTATTTGATATAAGACATGATATCATTATCTGTCTTTCTAGAACTGGAACAGGACTAGCACTCTCAACAAATACTTGCTACTCAACCATCTCACCTGCATTGCTTTTCCCATTTTGTGTGCGTTCCTCTCTCTAAAATTACTCCTAAAGAAAAGGCTACATCTTCATAATAATAGTAACATCTAACTTTTTCCAAAGACTCACCGTGTGCCTGAGACTATTCCACTCTTTTTTCATGTATTTACTCGTTTAATCCTCACAACAGTCAAATGTGGTAGGTACTATTATCATCTTCACTTTTCATATGAGGAAATCAAGGCACAGAAAATTAAGTAATTTACCCAGTGTCACATTATCAAACAACCAGTATGTGGCAGAACCTATATACTTAATTAACTATTGCACTTTGTTGTTACTTTTGTAATATTTTTCATATTCCCCTAGAGCAGGAGTTCTTAACCTTTTTTTGTTCTACGGGCCCCTTTGCCAGTCAGGTGAAAACCACAGATCCCTTACTAAGTCCACACTATACTGTGTATTATTTAATAAATTATATACCACACTAACACATCCCCACAAGAATGTTTTTTTTTACTTTCAGTTCAAGCTCACGGGCCTCTTGTTAAGAACCCCTGCCCTAGAGTATTTTGTAGGCTAATATATATATATTAAAAGGTCCAAGGGAAGCGGGAGTGGCTCAGTTAATAGAGCCCCCGTTTACCATATGGGAGGCCCCGGGTTCGCTTCCCGGGGCCTCCTTGTGAGGGCAGGCCGGCCGCGCAGCCTAGTGGGCTGATGCAGCAAGCCCTCACAACAGGAAGCGGGTGTGGCTCAACCGATAGAGCCCCCGTTTACCATGTGTGAGGCCCCAGGTTCGCTTCCCGGGGCCTCCTTGTGAGGGCAGGCCTCCTTGTGAGGGCAGGCACAAAGGCATTGTGCAGTGCGAGGGGCTGATGCAGCAAGACCTCACAGCAAGGGGAAGATAAGCAGACACGGAGAAGACACACAGCGAATGGACACAGCAAGCACAAGCAGCAAGGGGGGGATAAATAAATAAATAAATAAATCTTTAAAAAAAAAAGGTCCAAGAAGCATTTGTTGCTTGAAGTTTTTTTCACTAGAAATATCATGAATAATAGAAAGTATTTTTAAATTGTTGAAATGTCTATCTAAAAAGTCATACAAATCTTAAAAGCCAAAGTTTCACTCTTTATATCAAATAGGCTTAGTGTTTGGAAATGAGTACATAGTTAAATTGAATCACAAAGATGAGGTCCAGCTGTGAATGATTCAAAGGCCTAAGACGTACTTCACATACTTAACATCCTCTTCTGATGGATACATAGCACAGAAATGAAGCCTCTAAGCATAACCCAGAGATTTGTAACCACAAAACAAAATTAAAAATGCTTTAGGAGCTTTGTTTTTCAATCCCATATGTCAGGCCTCCTGCCAGAAACCTATTTCCATAAAGGGCAGCAATTAAAAATTAGAGAAATTCTCCGGGATAAATGAAGTTGAGACTCGGGTAAGTAAAACTGAATCAAAGCCTCATAGATTTTATAGTTATTTTTCTGTAATTAAAAGGTTTATGGGAAAATAAAACAGTTGAACTAGTCTGGTCATAGAGCCACTTAAATGGAAGAGCAGATTTTCACAGCCTTGGGAAAATCCAGGTTTATGGAGCAAGCTATACAAAATTGAGCTCATTGTGAAGACATGCTCCTTTTTATTGGTAAAAGGGGAAAGGAAGTGAGCCATGACCTAAAAAAATACCACTAGACACATTCCAGCTGATACTTGATAAGGACTGGGAAGGCTGCCATCAACTCATGGCTGGAGAAGAAAAATTTGGATCTGAAAGCAACTGACCAGGAGAAACCATGTAAGGTATGTGAAAGATTTCCCATTAAAATACAAATTTTGGGGGAGCAGATGTAGCTCAGGGGTTGAGCGTCTGCTTCCCATGTGTGAGGTCGTGGGTTCAATCCCCAGTACCTCCAAAAAAAAAAAAAAAATGTGGTCAATAAAATACAAATTTTTAACAAGGGAATCATTTAAGCCAATAGGTTTTAAATGTTTTGTTTTGTTGTGTTTTACTGTGACCCACAGTAAGAAATATATACATTATATTGCGACCCATAAATATACACAAACATATACATAAAACTGAAACACACACACACACATATATATATGAAGTAATAACTACCCTTAGTATAGACAAAGCTTATGATATTTTCTGTTCTATTCCACTTCTTGTTCTAAATACACTGGTTGAAACCCACTAGTTCGAAAAACAGTGATTTAAACTCTGACTAGCACAGGAGATTCTGAAGGCATATTTTATAATGGTCTTATTCCTCCCCGTACTTCCATAGCCAATTTGAGAAAGCCACAGTGGAGCATGTGCTCTTGGGACAAGTGATTTTTCTTGAGTGCTTGAGTGAAGGCCACCCAGAAGGGTGCCTCCTCCATGTCTGGCCATTCTTCACTGTGCTGGCTCATCTTTCTCTATGCACCACTTAAAAGTCAGTGTTCCCCTACAGCTCTGCTCTTGGTCTTTTTCTCTTCTCACTCTGAATGACTGTATCCATTTACAAGACGTTCACTACTAATGTAAGGCAGTTACACATAAACCCTATACTCTAGGCCCCAATTCTCAATAATATCCATATACCTTTTACACATTTCCAACTGAATTTCAAATTCATTATGTCCAAAATTATACTTAAAAATTGCCTTCCCTATTTTCTCATCCAAATCTATTTCTTTTCCAGTATTCCTCATCTCAAAGAATGGTAAACTAAATTTTTCAATCAAGTCACAAATCTGTGGGTCATTATTTGCAATCCCCATTTCCTTTATATCTAAAGTGTAGCCAATTCTACCTTCTTATTCTACAAAAATTCTAATATTTGTTGGTATGCAAATAAACATTTAACAATTAGCTCTCCAGGGAGAAAAAAAGCACTGATTTGTAGCATTTGTCAGTTTCTGTGTTGTAAATACCTCCAACATAGTCAATTTTCAAGCAAACAACCTGAAGTCACCGAATGCAGAGTTAAGAAGGTATGTGCACAAACATTCCAGCACACCACTGTCATCTTCAGAAAAAATTTGCTTCTCTCCAAGTCTACTGCTACTGCTTAATTTAGGCCTTCGTCTTCTCTTAGACTAACGACTAACACAACAGAATCTTTTTTTTTTTTTAGGAGGCACTGGGAACTGAACCTGGGACCTCCCATGTGGGAAGCAGACACTCAACTGCTTGAGCCACATCTGCTCCACAGTAGAATCTTTGTGGGTTGCCTGATCTCCACCTCAGACCCCACCCCTCTATCTGACACAAGTTTCCAAAATACCTTTCGAAAATCCAAATTTCAACATGTTAACTACCCTGCCTAAATCCCTTCATTGGTTCTCCATCCCCAGTCTTTATCTTCATATAGAAGGCACTTAATAATTTGGTTCCTACGTACTCTTGAGCTTCCACTCTTGCCACATCACCAACCACACCTTCTAGTCCAATTACACTGACATACCTGGTATTCCCAAATACATCATACTGTTCCATATCTCTGCACATTTGCTCATGTTGTTCCCACTTCCTAGAATAACCTTCCCCAATTTTTCCACTTAGCAAGCACCTCTGCATCTTTAAAGATTCATCTCAAATATCCTCTAGGAACCTTTCCTGAACTCCTTAGGTAGACTTGATGCCTCCTACTTTTACATCTCCAGCACATTTTAGTTCCTAAACATGCTTTATTGAATTTATATTGCACGTCCATCTCCTCTCACAGGACATGAGCTTCTTGGATCTTATTCATCCATGAATCAATCAAGTAGTATGGTGGTGGTATACAACAGGGTCTCAATAAATTTTGACTTTTATTTTCCCAGGCAACTAGCACACTAAGACCAGCATATTCTAATCACTTGATAAATGTCTTTGAATGAAAATATACCAATATGTTCTTGCCATCTGCCCAAGGTTAGAGGACTTGACTGCTAAGATAACCAACCAGCACCTTCTGGATTGTTAGGGAGCCAAAGATCTACTTCTATAGTCAAAGAACTTACACTGTGATTTTTTTTTCTTTTTTCCTTTTGGCCTCCCCCTAGGCTGTGAACTCCTCAAAAAGAAGGAACTACAGCTTAGTCTTCTTCTCTTAGTTATCTCCTGTGCTTCACAGTACCTGGAACACAGCAGATTCTCACTAATTATTTGTGGACTACATAAATGAAAGATCTTCTCAGAAGTATTGCCCAGAGGTTTTGGCATTGTAGTCCCCTCCAAATTTCATGGCAACACCAAGAAAAATGTGGCACTACTCCTTCCCTGAAAGTAAGCTCAATGTTGCCATGGTTTCTATGTAGTTCATTGCCAAATGGCTATTTATGTGGCATCCAGCATATAGCAGAAAAATAAAATTCTTAAAGCCAGACATCCAAAGTCATTTGGAAATACCTTCCCTCCAGATTCATTCTAATACACCCAGACCAACAGCTATCATGAATGGCTAAAGTGAAATTCAAAGTCAAGAGACCCAAAACTACTCTGCTTATAGAACAAAAACATCAATTTCATCATATCATTATTCAATTCATATATCTAAATGATTCTCTATTACCTACTAAAAAAAAATTCAGGTTCCCCATCTAGTTTTCAAAATTCTCCTTAATATGGCCCGGAACTGCTTTTGTAGGCTCTTCACTGTCTTGGACACTTCCAACAAGAAACCCTTTTTCCTATTCCATAATTTCCTTCCCATCCTTACAGGCCAAGTTCAAGTGCATTCTTCTCTAGGACTCTTTCTCATTCAACCTGTAGCAGTTTGATATTATTTATGAATTCCAAAAAAGATGTTGATTATGTTTGTAAACTGGTCTGTTTCTCTGGGTGTGATACCCTTTGATTATATTAAATTCAAATGTTTTATGTTTGCTTTATTAAATCAAGATTAGGGCTTTGATTTGAACACATCAGTAGGGCATGACTCAGGGTTGAGTCCTCGCCCCCTTGGTGGGCTGACAGAAACAGTGCTCACTCAAGAAGACACACAGAAGAAGATACAGAAGAGGAGGGAACTGGGTCATTTCAGTCCTGCCATGTAACAGAAACAAGACGCAAACAGTTGAAGCCCTGGGAAGAGAGCCCTATGTCAGCCTACAGCAGAGATCATAAGAAGCTGGGCCCACAGAGCCTTAAGAGGTAGAAGGAAGGAGAGACCAGGCAGAGGTCATCCGCCATCTTGCTTCAATACCTGGCAACAGACTTTGGTGAGGAAGTAATCTTGAGTTGAACTCTTTAGGCCTTGTAACTGTAAGCTTCTACCCCAAATAAATACCCTTAGTAAATGTCAACAGATTTCTGGTACTTTGCATCAGCAGCCCTTTGGCTGACTAACATACAACCCATTTAAACTTCTGTATGGATTTAAATTTAAATTTTCATTCCACAATTCAGGATAAGGAAATGTCTAATTGAATCTGATTTTGAGCCCCCCTCTATAAGTTTGGTGATAAAAATAATAATAATATAATAATAATAATAATAATAATAATTAGAGGGAGTCAATTAAGCTGGTGCCATGAACAATTCCTAGTACACACATCCCTGGAATGGCCTTGGTCTTGACCTTCCCAAGGCTGGATTGTTCAATTTTGTCTTTGTTTCTGGGACCAATGTGGTAGTCTTCCATTAAATTCCTTTTTCCTTAAATTAGTCAGTGTTTATTCTGTTGCTCTCAAAGAACCTTGACATACATATGTTCCCTGCAAATGAGATGTAGTGTAGCTAATGATGGACATAAAATATGGAAATGAGAACAGGCAATAAGGATTCCTCTATCTTCTGCTGAGAAGTTGTGCTCATATCCTTTTTATGCAATTTCAAAGCTGCCAACTACAGTATACCTCTTGTACTTGGGGACAAAGTCCACATACCTCCCCAGGGTAAATCTTTAGGGGAGTTGGTAGAAAAATGTCAAAATATTAGAGTGTGTTGACTATTTCTGACACTTTTTGGTAAGAACCTTAGAAATGGTTTAGCTTTAGCCATGGTGGCATATCTGAATGCAGAGAGGAGAACATTCTGCCTTATTTAGATGGGCCCTTTCTCCTGGTAGCAATCTAAGATGACAGAGTCAAATAAATATGGTGGACTGTAAAATTTGAAATCTTGGCCCTGAGCCAAAGATAATTCTATAAAACACAAGAGAGAAGGAAACATAGCAAAAGATAAGGTTGGAACCAAGAAAAGCCAGGAGAATTAGATGAAGCCTGATCCCCCAAGTACCTAAATGTATACACACTCCCTGACTAAGATCCAAGTATTGGGATAAAGCCAGGGGAAAAGGGACAAATTACCTTTGCCTTTATCCCAAAGGCAAAAAGATAAGTAGCTAAGTTAAAGGCTGGAGGATGAGCAGAGCACCAAGGCCTAGTTCTAAGGGGAAAAACTCCTAGACTAGGACCCAGAGTCAAGGATCAACCCACAGAGTGGAAATATATAAAAATGAGCAACCGAAGTTAAACTGCCATAGAAGCCTTGCTAAATAAAAACCTATCACTGTTCCAAAAGCAATGTCCATGGGAAGCGGGTGTGGCTCAATCGATAGAGCTCCCATTTACCATATGGGAGGCCCCAGGTTCGCTGCCGGCCGGCCTGCGCGGCGGGGTAGGCTGATGGAGCAAGATCTCACAGCAGGAAGCGGGTGTGGCTCAATCGATAGAGCCCCCGTTTACCATGCGGGAGGCCCCGGGTTTGCTTCCCGGGGCCTCCTTGTGAGAGCAGGCCGGCCCGCGCGGCGCGGTGGGCTGATGCAGCAGGACCTCACAGCAAGGGGGAGATAAGCAGACACGGAAAGAACACACAGCGAATGGACACAGCAAGCACAAGCAGCAAGGGGGGGATAAATAAATAAATAAATCTTTAAAAAAAAAAAAAAAAAGGCAATGTCCAGGCCTCCTAATCCATATCACCACCAGTATTTGGGATTCTAAAATAATACAATCCCATTAAGAAAATCCTACCCAGGAAGCTTTTCAAATGTGTCCATGGAATTCATATGTGGCAACAGAAAGCAGGTTCAATAGTAGCTAGGCACATAAGGCTGTGAACTATATCAACTATCTACACGTGCCTGTGATATTGAATGAAAAATTCTAATAATGGAACAAAAATAGCTAAATACAACAGCCTCTGTTACATCCAAAACAACAGACTATTATCCACTTTGCTTCCAAGTTAAGGTACATCATCTACTTTCTACAAGGTGCCGGTGTCCACAAGATTTACACACAGACAACAGGAAAAATTAGGGAAGAATTAACTCTTGAAAATAGATGATGTGGTAGAGATAAATGTGGGAAGAAATGGTATGTCCTTGAGTTGTACTAAGAGGATAGCTTTGATTTACAAAGAGTCAAAATCAAATAAGAATATTTATTTCAAATAGCCTATACCTATCAGCTCCCACTGCATGATACCTGTGGAGTTGGGTTACCAAATGAAGCCATTTCTAAAGGAGCTACTAGATGAAAACCTCAGTGCTGGCTGTCTTCCTCTGTGAGAAGTGACCTCAGATCCTGTAATTGAATCATGGCATTTATAGCAGTGATGACCAGAGTGGTCCCTCCAAGAGCAGCACTAGCATGGGTATCCTTTTCTCACAACTTCTGTGGATCTCTGTCTCCCACAAATAACAAAACCCACACTGTATTTCTATTAAATGGCTAAGAACCACTTCTGGCCAGAGAAAATTTTCTAATTCCATATGGTTAGGATCTATTATTTGCTTGCTAGGAGGGAAAATGTGATTTCCCCAGACAAATGCCATTCTCCTGTCATTTTTCAATAACTGCCATGAGAAAATAAAGACAATCCATAAGGAATACTTATGTTCTTCAACTAGAAGAATGAACATAGGGTGGGTAGGGTCATGGATGAGTAATGGCAGACCTGGAATGATTCTGCTGAAGATGTTTTAACACTGATGAACACTAGGCCATCATTTGTGCTCATTAAAATAGTGCTGGGTAATGAGAGAGAAGTTGGCACATTTTTCCAAAGCAGAGATGGCCCTGGAGGTTTGAACAACAGTTGGGCTACAGCTGCCATGGCTAAAACCAAGCAAGTACAGATGTCACACCAAAATGGAAGTAATTTCATACCATCCCATGATGCCAAATTCAAAATGCCAATGGAGGAAAAATACTATGAGGCAAGTCTTTAAAAGAGACTGGATAACTATTTTAAATACCAATTCTCTGTGTAACTGAAATTTTTGCTATTCAAGTCTAGGAACAATAGTTATTATGGTTTAAAGAGCTCAATCAAAAAATATTACTGCTCTTTAAAATGAACACCAGACAATGTGCTATTCTTAGAAATTGGAATAGGCACATCAAATTCAAAGACACTAGGCATTGGACTTCCTTATTTCAAATGTCTTTTTTAGAAAATGTCCAACAAGGCAATTTTCTTCTCTTTTTTACTTTCAATACTTCTTTTTCTTATAAGTAGTGTTGCCCATCATTTCCTGTGTTCTCAACAGATAAGTTAGGTAAAGAGATATACTAAAAGCATAAGGCATACCCTTAGAAGGATAAGCCAGGAGAAGGGAGCATTTCACACACACACACATACACAAAATCAACTCACCAAATGCCTTCTTAGGTTCTATTAATGTCAAGGTAAAAAGTTCCTCTTTTTTTAATTCTTTTAACTTCTTAGCAACATCAAAGTGGCGCCATCCAACGATATTTTCTCCATTTATGGATTCAATATGATCCCCCACACAGATTGTTTTAACTGAGTCAATAAGGCTGCCATCTTTAATTCTCTGAAAGAAAGAAAATTAACTATAATACATAATGTGAAATGGAACTGTGTAACATTACTTTCCATGATAATGGAACATTATACACAGGTACTGATATATTAACAATGCAGTTTAAGACTGAGTTAATGTGTGAATATTCTCGCTGTCCTGATTTTGTGATAATCAGGGTAGGCTAAACATTTGCTATATCAGAAACCATGCATGTGTCCCAAGACCTAGTTTTTCTCCCTAGGTCTGGTTTTTAGAATGCTGGTGATAAATTAAGCCTGATTTATTATATGGCCGTCCTGTATGGGAAATGACTGTAATTCTAGGTATCTTTGATCAACCTTAAGAGTTATAGCAGGGAGACGGATGTGCCTCAAATGGTTGGGCATCCATCTCCCATATGGAGGGACCTGGGTTCAATCCCCGGGACCTCCCGATAAAAATTAAAAAAAGAAAAATATGAAGGCGCATGGGCCACCAGGCCCCAAGCATGGGTGCGCTGCCAGGCCCTGCGAGTGGGTGAGCCACCAGGCCCCGCGAGCAGGTGAGCTCCCCAGGCCCCGTGCACGAATGTGCAGCCAGGCCCCACGAGTGAGTGAGCCCTCCAGGCCCAAAGTGTAGGTGTGCCGCCAGGCCCCACTAGCAGGTGGGCCTCCAGGCCCCATGAGACACGCAGCAAAATGATGACATAACAGGAGAGTGACACAGGGAAAGCCAAGACGAGACGCACCGAAAAACCAGGAACTAAGGTGGCACAGGCGGTAGGACGCCTCTCTCCCACATCGGAGGTTCCGAGGATTGAATCCCAGTGAAGACAGGAGGAGAAGGATGAGAGGAGGGCAGGAAACGGACACAGAGAGTTGTCCAGCAAATGGATACAAAATCAGCAAAAATGGGGGCAGGGGGTAAAAATGGATAAAAGTAAATAAATTAATTAATACTTAAAAAGTACAGGGGAGTAAGACACGGACTATAGTTAGCAGAAATACTTTGACGATGCTCTTTCATAATTTGTTAACAAATGTTTCACAACAATGCAAAGTATTTGTGGTGGAGTGATATGTGGGAGCCCTGTATGATGTTATGTATGTTTGTTTTTTAAGTTCACAATGTACACTGAACAGTTATAGTTTATGTATGTTCATGTATGAATGATATACTTCAATAAATTGTTTTAAAAAAAAAAAAAGACACTAGGTGAGAACAAAGAAAAATAGGAAAAAAAAAAAAAAGACTGAGTTAAAGGTGGAAAAGCAAGCAAAGAATGACCACCATCTTACCTCAAACCGTTCTTTTTTATCCTTATCGTTCAGAACTCACTCCATCACAGTTGTCACCTCCTCTGGGAAACTTCTCCTGACACCCCCCAATAACCCTCCCCTTGCCCCCCAACACAAACACACAAGACTGGGTAAGGAGCCACTCTCATGCTTCTACAGTACTTTTCACTATTAATACTGAGATCTAATCTAAGCACTTTACATTTGCTATTTCATTTAATTCTAACAATCTTTACGGAACTGTCATATCACAGGTCAGGAAAATTGAGGCTTGGGGAAATCAAGTAACTTGCCCAAATTCAATGTACCACACTGCAATTGTTCATTTACCTCTCATTCTCCGCTACTAAACTCTAATTCTTCAGGGACAGAGCTTGTCCTATTCATTACTGTAGGCCCTGTTCTTACCTAGCACAATACCTAGCATATAAAAGTCTCTCCAGGAATGATTGTTGAATCATTCCTTCATGAGCTCCCATTACATAAAAACGGAGCTTGAATTTTTTCTACTGGTTACATTTTTTTAACCCTTAAATACAAATGCAAAGACTCAAAGAATGGTACAATCTTAACTAAAAGACTATAAGAGATAGGTGTAGTTACCATGCTGGAAGCCAGAAAAGGTGATTTTATACTACCAGTGTTCATTTATGAATTTCAGGTGAGGACAACTTAGGACCCAAGGAAAAACTTCAAATTGGTCTTTCTTAAATCTATCTTACTTCTGTATACCACCATCAATAGTACAGAGTCTCAAAATGAGGCCTAAGATTCCCAAAGACAGTCCCAAGAATTTCTGAAAGGATTTTAGGGATAGGAGCTCCAGAAAACCCTACAGTAGTAATGGCCCTGCAGAAGCATGTACAAGTTTCTTCACAATGGTGAGGGGTTGGGCAAAATGAGGGCCACAGTATGCCAGAGGAGGTCCAGAATCCTTCATGGGAATGATGGGATAGAAATATTAGGGGCTGTTGTAATTGTGAAATAAAAGCATGTCTATACCCTATACTTGCTGGGTAAAGGCAGAACATCTTCTGAATCAACAGGGTGATCTGTCCAAGAGTTAAGGAAGAAAAAAAAAAAAAAAAACCTCAAGTACTTGAGCCTCTCTATAATATTGTTACCAGAAAAAAAAAGTTGTAAAACACTAATCTGGGTAGGTTGAACATTTTTAATTTTTAAATTATATTACTACATACCAAATTCACAATAAAATTTTTTTTGTCCCCAAATTAAAAAATAAAAATCATGTTCCTTGTAATTGTGACTATTAGCAAACTTATATGAATGATACAATAGTTCCAATTCAAACAGAGCTCATTATTTGCTACCACAAATAATTAATTATAAAGAGACCAGAAATTTCATAATCTGACTGACATTTCATTATAAATCTATATTAGCCTTATACAGCTAATCCTTCTATAAGAGGGTTTTCTGAGAATGATAGTGTTGTGCTTAAAAATTTGCTCAGAATGAACTTTTTTTTTTAAGTCACTTTATCCTCATTTTTAAATTCATGTTATAATCTAAAGTACAAGTCTCTTCTCTTGAACTGGGCATCAGCAACAATGGCTCACAGATCAAATCTGGTCCACCAGTTATTTTTATTGGGCCTATGAGTTATGAATGGTTTTTACTTTTTCAAATGGTTGAAAAAAATCAAAACAGAATATTTGTGAAGTGAAAATCATAAGAAATTCAAATTTCAGTGTTCATAAATAAAGTTTTACTAGAAAACAGCCATGCTCATTCATTTACATATTGTCTATGGCTATTTCACACTACAACAGCAGAGTTGAGTGATTGCAACAGAGATTGGACCACAAAACCTAAACTAATTTACTATCTGGTCCTTTACAGGAAAAGTTTGCCAATTCCTATCTTAAACTATACCAGGAATTTGTAGGTTTTGTTATAATATGCTGTGAATTTTATGATTAACTTATTTACATACAATATTTTCTCCTGAGAAATGTTGAGACTTGGTTACAAAATCATGAATGTTTAAATCTATTGTCTTTTCACCTGAAAAATCTTACATTGTAAAAACCATGTAGTACTATGAAGTACATTTCTCTGCCACGGATCTCATCTAATTATACAGTGTTTTGCTATTATTGCTATTATTATTAAAGTATTAGCTACCAATTATGAGTTCTGTCAGGCAGTTTGTATGTGTTATTACATTTATACCTCAAATAACTCTATAAAATAGGTGCTATTAGTTCCATTTGAGAGAGACTCAGAGATGTTTAATGATTTTTCCAAGGGCACGCAGCTAGTAAGTAAGTGGTTGAGCAGGACTGAAAGCATTCCTGTCTGACTCTTAAGTTCATGCTTCTATCCACCATACTGCACGGCCTCCCTAATCAAGTAATTCTTGTCTGGGTCCTCAGCACACTGTTCTACTCTTACTTTGACCTACTGTTACTTCCAGTCACTGTCAAAAGCATCTCAAGGGCTCACTTCAACAGCACATACACTAAAATTAGAAACATACCGAGATTAGCATGGTCCCTACACAAAGATGACATGCAAATTCATGGAAAATTCCATTTTTTCCCACCTAATCTTGGCAAAAAGAAACAGAGGAAGCTAAACCAGGAATTAATGAAATTGACTACACATAAGGAGTAAGGAAAGTGGGTAATGGAGTAGAAGGAATAGGGAAAGGAGTGACACATCTCTGAATATATCTTTTAGCATAGCTTTGACTTTTGGAATCATGTTAATATTCCACATATTCAGAAAAAAAAATTGAATCAACAGAATGGGGGAAAAATTCTAAAACTCAATGCAAATAGAAAAGAAATGAATTCAACAGTACTTAAAATGATTAACATGATCACCAATGGGAGGCGGGGCAGGAGAGAATTATTATAACTTCTGAATACAATATTTTATATGCATACACACACATTTATTCTAAAGGCAAAAAGTTTGTTATATCAATACTACTATCAGAGCATGATATAGCAATTCTGAAACCATTTGTGTATATTGTAAGACTAAATAAATGAGTAAATATTTTAATGATTTTGAAAAGTAAATATTTTGTTGGGGAAGCGAACAAAGAACCCTGAGAGGCAGGATTAGAATTAGAGGCAAAATTAAAAGTTCATAATTTCTAATAAATGTTTTCTAACCCTACTGCTAAAATAATCTAGAAATAATGACACTCTTGTAGCAATGAGTAAGCACAAATGAGCATCCAGATCTTGATTTTGAAATACCAGTCCCCACTGAAAATACCAAGGTCCTTAGAAAAACTGTTGATTCCACATATGAGGAAAATAACCTAGAAAATTTTGTTGTGCCACAAAGTAAGAAACTGCTCAATAAAATGATGGAGGCCATGTCAAAAGAACATAGGAGCCAGCTTGAAGGGATTCCTGCAGGTCAAATCTTGAAAAATTTGAGCATTGAAAGAAATAATGATAATAATGGATTATAACCCATTGAATAAAATAAGAACTCATGTGTCCATGAGAATAAATAAATGGATCATTGTTTACAATACAATGTTTTCTAATATGTAAGGAACGGTGAGATTAGACGAATTATTTTGCAATCATTATAGGGAAGCAGATATGGCTCAAGTGATTGAGCTCCCATCTACCACATGGGAGGTCCGGGTTTGGTTCCTGGTGCCTCCTAGAGAAGACAAGCAAGACAGCAAGCTGATGCGACAGGCTGGTGCAGTGAACTGATGCAACAAGATGATGCAACAAGAGACACATGGAGGAAAACATAATAAAAGACACAACAAAGCAGAAAGCAGAGGTGCTCAAGCAATTAGGCACTTCCCTCCCACATGGGAGATCCAGGGTTCGGTTCCTGGTGCCTCCTGAAAAAAGAAGACCAGCATATGACAAACAGACACAGCAAATGCAGAAAACAACGAGGGGGTGGGGATAAATAAATAAATAAAATAAATCTTAAAAGAAAAAAAAATTATAGTAAAATTGGCTCAGGTGGAACTCATTAATGGATACTAAATCTGTGGGGAGAAAGTAGGAGAACAGAATATTTTCATAATCTCAAGGTATATCCCCACAAGTTACTTATTACAAAGGAAAATAAAACCACAGTGAAAAAACCTATTGAACACTACCTTAGACAAGTGATTAAAAATTAACATCATGAATAATGAGACAAACAAAACATCCTGTAACTTCTGATGTCATGCAATGAGAAGGTCACAGAATCACTTATGTAATTTTCCTGCCAAAACTGCATAACCTGTATCTAAACATGAGGAAATATCAGACAACCCCAAATTGAGGGACTTTCTCCAAAGTCTGAGGAACACTTTTAGATTAAGGCAGACTAAAAAGACATGTCAACTAAATGAAATGCATGATCCTGGATTAGACCTCCATCAGGAAAAAAAACTGCAGGAAAGGACATTATTAGAACAACTGATGAAATGGCAATATGTGCTGTATATTAGTTTTAATTATATCAATGTCAGATTTCCTGAGTTTCACAATCATACTGTAGTTACATATAAGAGAATAACCTTGTTCTTAGGAAATATACCCTGAAGTATTAGGGGGTAAAGGGGCATAATGTTTGCAATCCACATTTTCAAATGGTTCAGGAACAATTACACATATATATAATCCCATGAGAGAGAGACTATTAAAGCAAATGTGGGAAAATGGTAAAAACTGGTGACTATGGATAAAGGATATACAGAAGTTCTTTGTATTATTATTGCACTCTTTCTACATGTTTTAAATTATTTCCATCCCACAAATTTTTTAATCATATCAACTCTGTACACAGTATGAGGTTCATTTCTCTTCTAAGTTGAACCATATGTCAGCAGTTTGGCTGAAGCCCCACTTTCTCCTTTTCTACCATGTTCCCTGCCCCCACAGGGACAGTGACTAGTACTCTACGGCAGGCATATGTTTGACAAGGCATGAAAAAAATAGAAACACAAGCTCTGAATGTCAGAGGCTAAGATCCAAAAGAATCCATGCATGTTTGCAAAACTTCCAAGTCCTTCTCTGCCGACATTAGAAAGGCATTGGTTCATGTGCCTCGTGTCCTGAGCTTCCCCTGGATAATCCCACATGACTTTCCCAACTCACAGATTTTCCATTTGGTCACCCACTCAACCTTCAGCACAGTCATATCTTTTGCAGAGCTAAAAATAGCCATTCTATCAATCAAGTGGGAAGCTAAATAAAATACCATTCACAGTTAAGAAGATAACTTCCCCAAGACTATTTCTTTAAAGGTGACAATGCATCAGCAAATTAGGGATATGGATAAAATAAAGACATGAAACTTGCTCTGTGGTGTGAAGTCTATCCTAATTCTTAGCTTAGTGTTTAGGAATGCTGGCTCTAGAGACAGACCTCTTGGATTCAAATCCTGAATATATCCAGTTGTATAACTTTGGGTAAGTTACTTAACCTTCCTGATCCTGGTTCTACATTTGTAAAATAAGGGTTGCTAATAGTACCTACACATGGTTTAATTTTATTGGCATGATGTTGAATGAAAGCAGAAACAGTACATAATGTATGATTCCACTTATATGAAGTTCAAAAACAAGAAAAACTATGGTGATAGAGGTTAATGGTTACCTTTGAGGGGAAGAGTACACCCTGGGAAGGGGCACAGAGAGCCTTCTGGATGATGGAAATGTTCTATACCTTACTCTGAGTGGTGGTTACACAGGTGTACATGTGCAAACATTCAGTAAGCTGTACATTAAAAATTTGTGTACTTTAACCATTAATTACACTTCAACAGAAAAGCAAATAAAAAGAAAAAAAAGCATAGTACCAACCAAATATAATTGTTGCAAGGATTAAATAAGGAAATGTTTGCAAAGTGCCTAATACATGGTAAGCACTCAACATAGGTCAGTTTTTATTTCAACTATTAATTACAATAATACAACTGTTATTAAGAGGTGAGTCTACCTTTTTACCAATCCTTGGTTCTTAGAATTTTTCAAACCATTTCAATCTTCTTTTTCTTGCCTTTGTAGCTTTGTATTGCTCTCTTTGCATTTAAATAAAGGAATTATATGGCTCAGAAATTTTTGAAGAGTATTTTCAAAGAAGTAAAATAAGGGAACCAAAAATATGCACAGTTGGAGGTAACACTAAATCAATGGAAATCATCAGATATTATGAACTACATGCCTGGAAGAGATTATATAGCCAGGCTCTCCTTTTCAATAAGTTCTAAATTCTAACAGAAGTTTAAACTGAAGGGAAAAATATTCAAGGAAACGGTAAACAAAAACTGGTATCTCTCAAACATTTTTTAAATGAAAGTCAAACAGTACCTATCTATCCATCCCTGCTGTGCTAGCTCTCTCTCTGATGATCACTTCTAATTTTCTTTGATGTGATAAATTTTCTTAAATGTTACCCTCAATTGGGTCACACAGTTTTTGTTTTTATTTTTAACTTACCTTTATAAAAGCATAGCCAACACCATTATCTGTAATGGTGAGACCAAGTGAATCCTCAGATTTATACACATTTACTTCTTTTTTAATTCCTTTCACATGGGCAAATATGAAATCTTCAAGACCTATTTGTCCTCCTAAGAGTCTTTCCATGTCAACTTTAGGTGTGTTTAAAGTGCAATACAAGATCTGCAAAGAGAAAGAAATATTTCAGGGCAGTTTCAATTAAGAAAACATCTGTCATTAATTAATTTATTCAATATTTATTGAGTGAAAGAGCCCTCAATTTGTGATATAAGTGATTGCATTATTGTTGGAAATTGAAACATGTTCCCCACAAGATATGTTCAAGCCCTAACCCCCAGGGCCTGTGAATGTGCACCCATTTGTAAATAGGATCTTTGAAGTGCCTGTTAAGATGAGGTCAAACAGGATCACGGTGGACCTTAATCCTGTATGACTGTAGCCCTTATAAGGAGAGGAAATTTGGACAAGGAAGTAGAAGCCAGAGGAAGAGACAGAAGGAGGGAGACAGATCACCATGTGACAGAGGCAAAGATTGAGCCACCCCCAGAATATCGTAGACTATAGAGAAAGCATGGCTTGTCAATAACTTGACTTTGGATTTCTAGTCTCCAAAACCATCAGACAACAAATTCCTGTTGTTTAAACCAAACAATATGAGGTATTTTGTTATGGCAGCCCTGGGAAACCGAGATAGTTATAAAACGTGTTTGTATGTTGGTTGGATAGAATCTGGGACACATTTTCTTACAGAGATATTAGATAGCATATATTGAGTTTCCTATAGAACAGGCTCTGTGCTAAGTACTTTACACCTATCATCTCATTTAATCCTCACAATAATTAAAGAGTACATTATTATCCCCATATTACTGATGAGGAAATTGTGGCTTAGCAAGATTAAGTAATTTGCCTAACATCACAAAGCCAGTACTTGTTAGAGTCAGGATTCAAGTACAGGTCTTACCAACTTCAAAGTGGTTTAAACTCCTATTTTACTTGCCATTTACAATGTTGAAATGAAAGATTGTATTCCCAAAGGTAAGGTCATCATATGGACACTATAATGAAAATATAGGGGAAGCGGGTGTGGCTCAGTGGATAGAGCCCCCGTTTACCATATGGGAGGCCCGGGTTCGCGCCCCGAGGCCTCCTTGTGAGGGCACGCCGGCCTGAGCGGTGCGGTGGGCTGATGCAGCAACCTCACGGCGGGAAGCGGCTGTGGCGCAATGGATGGCGCACCCGTTTACCATATGAGAGGCCCCGGGTTCGCTTCC
>JAQZBX010012270.1:0-41466 GCA_029593785.1 Cabassous unicinctus | reverse complement strand
TAAAAAAAAAAAAAAGAAAAAGAAAACTACAATGCATTGTTAAAAGAAATCAAAGAAGACCTAAATAAATGGATGAAAATTCCATGTTCGTGGATGGGTGTATTAGTCAGCCAAAGGGGTGCTGATGCAAAATACCAGGAATCAGTTGGTTTTTATAAAGGGTATTTATTTGGGGTAGAAGCTTATAGTTACCAGGCCATAAAGAATAAGTTGCTTCCCTCACCAAAGTCTATTGCCACGTGTTGGAGCAAGATGGCTGCCGATGTCTGCGAGGGTTCGGGCTTCCTGGGTTTCTCCCTTCCCGGGGCTTGTATCTCTCCAGGCTCAGCTCCTCTAGTTCCTCCACAAGGTCAGCTGTAGCCTATGAGGCTCTCTAGCCTTTGCCTCTCTCCACAAGGCTAGCTGTGAACTATCAGGCAAATGGCTCGTCTCTTTTCCAGGGCCCTTCTCTCCTACCTCATGACCAAGCTCCTCTGTATGCTTACTTCCCAGGGCTCCAGCTCAAGACTCCACATCAGAACTCCAACTCAAAATTCCAACTCTGTCCTTTGCCATGTCTTTTATTTTTGATTCCCTACCCACCAAGGGGCAGGGCTCAATGCCATACTGACGTGGCCCAATCAAAGCCCTAATCATAACTTAATCACGCCCAGATGAACAGACAAGTTTACAAACATAATCCAATATCTATTTTTGGAATTCATAACTATATCAAACTGCCAAACTGCTACAATGGGAAAACTAAATATCGTTAAGATGTCAGTTCTACCCAAATTGATACACAGATTCAATGCAATCTCAGAAAGAATTCCAACAGCCTTTTATAAAGAATGGAAAACCAATTATCAAATGTATTTGGAAGGGTAAGGGGCCCCGAATAGCCAGAAACATCTTAAAAAGGAAGAACAAAGTTGGAGGAATCTTTCTTCTGGACTTTAAATCATATTACCTAGCTATAGTGGTGAAAACAGCATGGTACTGGCATAAAGATAGACACATAGACCAGTGGACCCAAATTGATGGTTCAGAAACAGACCTTCACATCTATGGTCAACTGATTTTTGACAAGGCTGTCAAACCCACCCAGCTGTGTCAGAATAGTCCATTCAACAAATGATGCTGGGAGAACCAGACATCCACATCCAAAACAAAGAAAGAGGACCCCTACCTCACACCTTATGCAAAAATTAAGTCAAAATGGATCAAAGACCTAAATATAAAAGTGAGAACCATAAAGCTCCTAGAAGAAAATGTAGGGAAATATCTTCAGGACTTGGTGGTAGCTGGTGGTTTCTTAAACGTTACACCGAAAGCACGAGCGACAAAAGAAAACATGGATACAGGGGACCTCCTCACACTTAAACACTTTTGTGCTTCAAAGGACTTTGTGAAGAAGATGAAAGGGAATCCCACCCAATGGGAGAAAATATATGGAAACCAATATCCATCCGATAAGGGTTTGACTTCCATGCTATATAAGGAGATCATACAATTCAACAATAAAAGAACAAGCAATCCAATTTTAAAAATGTGCAGAAGACTTAAATAGACATTTCTCCCAAGAGGAAATACAAATGGCAAAAAGCACATGAAAACATGTTCAATATCACTAGCTATTAGGAAAATGCAAATCAAAACTACAATGAGATATCATCTTACATCTCATAGAATGGCCATTATTCAAAAACAGAAAACAAGTACTTCGAGAGCATGTGTAGAAACAGGAACACTCCTTCACTGTTGGTGGGAATGTAGAATGGTGCAGCCTCTCTGGAAGACAGTATGGCGGTGCCTCAGGGAGTTCAATATAGAACTGCCGTATGATCCGGCAATCCCTCTACTAGAAATATACCCAGAAGAACTGAAAACAGTGATGTGAACAGACATTTGTGCAATGATGTTCATAGTGGCATTATTCACACTTGCCAAAAGATGGAAACAACCCAAGTGTCCATCAACCAATGAATGGATGAACTAAATGTGGTATATAAATACGGTTGAATACTATGCTCCTGTAAGAAGAAATGAAAATGGTACACTTATGGTAACATGGATGAACCTTGAGGACATATGCTAAGTGAAACAAGCCAAACACAAAAGGATAGATATTGCATGGTCTCACTAATATTAACTAAATACAAAGAATAAACACATGGAGTTAAAACCTAGACTCTAAGTTATTAGGAGAAAGGATGAGGACTGAGAAGGGGTATTGAGGCTTAATGTAAGTAGATTTTTCAATTAGCTTGACTCTAAATGTGTGGAAATGGATAGAGTTGATGGTAACACATTATAGTGAGTATAATTAACACAGCTGGTTTATAAATGAAATTATGGCTGAAAGGGGTAGTCTAGAGATGTAAATATCAATTGAAAGAAAGCTAGAAAATAATCTAGGGCATGAATAACATAGTGAACCTGGAGGCAGATGAGGATCTAGTTAATAATACAAATACAGGAATGTTCTTCTATGAACTAGAACAAATGTATGTCACTATTACAAGGTGGTAAGAATATAGTGATGCATGGGAAAAATACAGTTAATGTAACTAATGGACTATAGTTAGCAGCAACATTGTAATATTCTTGCATCAATGTCAAAGGAGGTACTGTATCAAAGCTAAGGATCAATAATAGGGGGAATGGGACTTTTTCTTTTGGATAAGGAAAACATTCAAAGGTTTACTGGGTGATGACTGCAGAACTCTGTGATGAAAGTGAGAGCCACTGAGTGCACATTTTGGATAGAATGTGCAAGACATGGGACTGTTTAACACAGTGAACCATGTGGTGGAAGACCAACTGTGGTTAACAGTACAAATATGAGAGTGCTCTCTCATGAACTATAACAAATGTACAATACTAATACATGGTGTTAGTAATAGGGGGTGTACAGAAAAAATATACCAAGTGTACACTATGGACCATACTTAGTGATAATAGTTTGATCATGTTCTTTCACAATCTGTAACAAATGTCCCACAACAATGTAAAGTGTTGGCGGGCAGGTGATATATGGGAATTCCGCACATTGTGCATATTGTTTTGTAAGCTCACAACTTCTGTAATTGAAAAAATAAAACCATCTGAGCTTTAAACAAGAAAAAAAAAAAAAAGGAAAAATAGGAATAGACAAAGCAACTGTGTCCATCTTGATAATTTTTGAACCTAGCTTGTCACACTTACACTTTTCTGTATGTTTGAAAATTTTATAATAATCTTAAAGATCTGTCTGACCAGGATTCCTAGACTCTAACAAAACATCCCCATCGTTCCTCCTTCTATGTTGCAAGTGAAAATGCGTGGGTCATCTGGGAGTGCACAAACGGTGTGAAGCAAAGCCAGGCTGAGTGAAAGTACCCATGGCCTAGGGCTGGGATATGCGTGTGCGACCCAAGTGAGCATCAGAGGAATACAAAAACGCGTGTGAAATCCAAGGAAATTTAAGTGCATAATGAATCCGACTCTGCGCTCTCGGGTCTTCATTGCACATATACCCTCGTTTCGCACTGCTGCTTGGTAAGTGCGCAGCGCCACCTCCCGGGAGCGGGGCACCGCCCTAGCCACGGACCTCACCCGGCCGCAAGATGGCTCCCTCCACGCCGGCCCCCCTGCGGCGGCCACACCCAGCCCCGCCCGCCCGCCCGCCCAAGCCCCGCCCCCGGCCCTAACGCGAGGACCCCGGGCTGTCCGCGGTCGCGCCGGCCTCGCCCCTGCTGTTGCCGGTGTGGCCGACCCCCGGCCGGGCCTGCTCGCGTCCTGGGCCTGTGGGCTCCGGAGGCCCGTCGCGGCCGGGGCCCGCCGTCTCGCTAGCGGCAGTCGCGGCGGGCGGTGGGGAAGGCCGGCGGCGCTGACGGAGGACGCGGCCCTTGGCGGCGGCGCCATGGCGGCGGCGGTGCGCGCTGCGGGCTGCCTCGCGGCTCTGAGCGGCGCGCGGGCGGGTGAGAGCGGGGGCCCGGGGCGGCGGGGGCCCGGGGCGGCGGGGGCCCGGGGCGGCGGGGTCGCGGGGCCCGGTCTGTGGGGCGGGGGCTGGGCGCCCCGGAAGCCGCCCGCGCGCGGCCGCGATCCCCGGGCTGGCTGCTGTGCGCAGGGGCCGCCGCCTGCGCGTGGCGGGCTCGGGGTGGCGGGAAAGGCGGGGGCCCCGCGCTCTTGCCCGCGCCCCTCCGGCGGCCTGCAGCCAGAGAAGGGCCGTCTGTCCAGCTGCGCTTCGCCAGCGCTGCCCTCGCTCCAGGAACCGCGTCGTAATTGGCTTTGCCTTCTTATTCGCTCTGTTTACTATAAGCCCACAGTCTGGCATTCGTAATTCCGGAGTCCAATGAGCTCTAAAAACCCAAAAGTTCTTTTTTATAACTCATTTTGCTGCAGACTTGACCCGAAATTATCTGGCGGGCAGTCTGACCAGAGCATTCTTTTCACTTGTCCACGATGTGCTCACCTCCTCCTTTTTCTCTGCGCCGTTCAGTTAGCACCTAACTTCTGTGGCTTCCCTTCCTGAGCGCTTACCAGGTGCCAGGCACTGTCTGAAGCTCTTATGCTTTTTCCTCACTTCATATTCACAGCACCGTTATGAGTGAGATGCCTTTATTATTCCACCTGACACATGAGAGATTAAGGCACTCAGGTGAGAAACTTGCACAAGGTTAGCCTGGGAGGACGTCGGGGTTTTCCATCCACACTGCCTGCTCTTGAGTCTCTTCCTTTTTTTTCTTTTTTTGGCATGTAACTTTTTTTTTTTTGGTAACAACTTTATTGAGATGTAATTCACACACTGTACACTTTACCCATTTAAAGTGTACTGCAAATGGTTTTAGTGTCTTCACAGAGTTCGCAGTCATCACAATAAATTTTAGAACATTTTTATCACCCTCCCCAAAGAAACTCCTTACCCTTTAGCTATTACCCCGTTTTAGTTTCCTTGGCTGCGCAAGCAAATACATGCAATGGGTGGGCTTAAACAATAGGGATTTATTGGCTCATGGTTTTGAGGCTGGGAGAAGTTCTAATCAAGGAGATGCTTTTTTGCAGTTTGAGGGCTGGCTGTCTGCAATCCTTGGTCCTCGTTTTTCTGTCACATGGGAATACACATGGTGGCCTCTCCTGGCTTTCCTCTTTTCACCTGGGTTCCATTGACTTTCAGCTTCTGTGTGCTTCCTCTGGTTTTCTCTCTGTTTGAATTTCATTCTGTTTATAAAGAAATCCAGTAATAGGATTAAGACCCATCCTCCTATTTGAGGTGGGCCACACCTTAAACTGAAGTGACCTCATGAACAATCCTATTTACAGTGGGTTCACACCTGTAGGAGTGGGTTACATTTAACAACACGTTTTCCTGGGGTACATAGCTCCTAACCACCACACCCCATGTCTTCCCATCTCCACCCCCCAGCCCTAGACAACCACTTGTCTATTTTCTATTGCTATGAATTTGCCTATTCTGAACATTTCATATAAGTGACGTCATATAATATGTGGGCTTTTGTGCCTGGCTTCTTTTGCTTAGCATAATGTCTTCAAAGGTCACCCATGTTGTAGCAGGTGTCGGTACTCATTCCTTTCTATGGCTGCAAACTATTCCATTGTATGGGTGGACCACATTTTGCTTATCCAATCATTAGTTGAACTTTTGGGTTGTTACTCCCTTTTAGCTACTGTGAGTTCTGCTGCTGAGAACATTCATGTACAGGTTTCTGTGTGGATGTATGTTTTCATTTCTCTCGGGTGTATTCCTAGGAATGAAATTGCTGCATCAAATAGTAACTTCATGTTTACTTTTTTGAGGAACAGCCAGACTGTTTTCCAAAGCAGCTGCACATTTTACAATTCCACCAGCAATCGATGAAGGTCTGATTTTCCACATCCTGCCAACATTAATTATTTATTTTAACTGTAATCATCCTAGTGGGTGTGAAGTGGTATCTCATTGTCATTTTGATTTGCATTTCCCTAATGGCTAATGATATTAAGCATCTTTTCATGTGCTTATTGGCTATTTGCATATCTTCTTTGGAGGACTGTCTATTCACATCTTTTGCCCATTTGTCATTTGGGTTATTTGTCTTTTTATTATTGAGCTGTAACAGCACTTTATATATTCTGGATACGAGTCCCTTATGAGATATACATTTGGCAAATATTTTCTCCCATTCTGTGTGTTGTCTTTTTACTTTCTTGATCGTATCCTTGGAAGCACAAAATTTTAAAATTTTGACGAAGTCTGATTTATCTATTTTTCCTTTTGTTGCTTGTGGTTTTATTGTCTTATCTAAGAAACCGTTGCTAAATTCAAAGTCGTGATTTATCGATGTTTTCTTCTAGTTTTGAGTTTTATAATTTTGGTTCTTATACCTAGGTCTTTGATCCCTGTTGAGTTAATTTTTGTGTATGGTATGAGATAGGGGTCTAACTTCGTTCTTTTGCATGTGGCTACCCAGGTGTCTCAGCACATTTGTTGAAAAGACTGTTCTTTTCCTGTTAAGTTGACTTGGCCCCCGGTCTGACTTGTTAAGCAGTCATCTGACCACATGTGGCCGTGAGCGCCTGTTGGTAAGCGCTGCCCTGTGGAGGGGCACCAGGCAGCCAGGAGCACACCCAGGGACACGGAAGTGTGAAGGAGCAGCTGTGTGCAAGCTCCAGCTGCGAGTCGCTGTGGCCTGCGGGATTGTGCAGCTGGCACGTGGGTCACTTTTTGAGGAGAATCTGCAGGGCTTGGTGACTGGTCAGAAAGGAAAAGATTTGATCTGCTGCCAGCTACTTGGGTATGCTTGAGTGGTCATGGAGCCCAGAAATTATTCATTTACTTTTCATTCTATAGATAGTAATATTCTTTGGGTGTTTCTGTTTGAAACGTTCTTTTCATATGTGGAAGTATCTCTTTTTAAATTTAATTTTTACCTTTTTATTTTACAGGTCACTTATGGTCCAGGCAGCTTTATCTAAACACCTTTCCAACAGCTTCCATTTTAGCTCTGAAGACAGCCCTCAGCAGTGGTGAGATCCATTTGTCTAGCTACCTTTTCTCATAAGAGCTAATGATAGAGTATTTATGTAGTTTTTGAAATGTAAATAAATGAGGCACCTTCTTTATAATGGACAGGTATAGGTTCTAAAGAGTACTTTTCAAAATTTTCTGATTGCAGTAGTTATAATTCAAGACTTTAAAAAATAATAGCTGCCATTTGTTGGGTAATTGCAGTGTCTCTGGCTTGTAAGATTATCTTGGTTAATTCTCACATCAGCTTTTACAAGGAGTTATTGTTCCCGTTGAACAGGGGAAGGAGTGAGTCTGAGGCGCAGGTGATGTGCTCAGGGCACAGCCAAGAAGGGGCGGGCAGGGCCTGAGCTGTCTGGTTCGGGTCTTTGTGGGAGGCCTCTGCCACCAGCACCTTCGCAGAGCAGGGCCCTCCCTCTGTTTACTCTCCAGGAAGGAGGGATGGGTGGGGGGACTCCTACCCATGCTGCACCCACACTGGGCTGGTGGTCAGTTAAATCCTGCCCTTTCCCTATGAATCGTGGTTAGGGCAGAATTGGAATCTCCTTGTGACCTTGTGAGTCGAGTTCCAAGTGCTGGGCTTTACTTGGAGCCCTCCTCCCGTTCATCATGTTAACACTGCACATCGAGGTGCCTTTATACCCTTGTCCAGAGGTCCAGCAGTGGAGCCGGGCACACCTGGGCTCTCCCTTAAGTTGTTCATTTGCTGGTTGATTGACTGATTCACTCATAAACTACATGCTCTGCCCTTTAACTTTGAGCCAGTGAGTGTCCCAGAGCTGATCTGGGGATTGGAGAAGGCTTCCGTGGGGAGGCCAAAGAGGGGCACCTTGGCCTAGGGAACAGCCCGTGAGAAGACCTTGTGGGTGGGAAGAGCATTGGCTGTTGAAGTGATGGAAAAGTTCTCTAGTACTTCCTTCCTGTTACCCCCTGAACCTTGCTGTTCTCATCTGCAAAATGGGGTAGTAGTACCTACTTTGAAGATTATTTTATTGTTAAAAATACTGTATTTCAGACTACTAAAAGGTTTATATCGTCAAACCAATTCCCTTCCCGTCTTCCAGTGATCCTTTTGTTTTTTCCGTTTCTTTTGGTTTCATTTCTAAACTTACTGTGTGTCTTGCTGGTGTGTATATTAACAATTAAATTAACCGAGTCATCCACCGTTTCTGCTTGCTCTCAGCATAGTTGTAAGCATACTTTTCGTCAAATCTATGGGCAGAGTTTGTATTTTTAAATATATATATACATAGTTCACAGCTGAGCTAAGTAGCAGTAGACTCCTAGACATTTTCTTTTTCCTAGAGTTAATAATTGCCTCACTTTTTGAAAGTTGCTTAGTTTTATTTGTACCCGTCACTGTATTTTTAGAAATGCTATAACAGATTGATCAGAAACATAGCAGTAAGATTCCCTAAAATCTAACACATCACTAATCAACCAGTTTGATTTAATAGAAGAGAATTGAATTAGAAGAAAGAAATTCTTCATGGCAAAACTGTTAAACACTGAAATGCAATTCAGAGGGAGGTTGTGAAGCCTTCGGGGGCAGACTCTGTGTGTCTCTTTGTGGACGTTCTCCCTGGGCTTGGTGGCCCACTTTGGACTCCATGGTGATTGTTTCCTGAGGTGGAGAATTCATGGTCTAAAATGAATAAGAATCCAGAGGATCAGGGCAAATTGATTATTGATGGGTGATAATCTGTAACTGAGTTTCAGGATGTGACTTGGCACGAGCTGCTACCACCTCCTTTTTTTTTTTTTTTTTTTTTAAGCCACTGTACAATTTAAGCAAAATCAGTTGTAGCAACAGTGTAATAAGAGATTTTTTGCTGAACTCCAATGTCACTTTCTTTCTACTTTTGACAGTTGGACATTTTTAGGTCCAATTCATAGTTGGTAGCAATGAATAGTATTTTGGTCTTTTGAGAAAGATTAAGAGAGTTCTAAATCTTATGGTAGTGATTTTTATACTTCTTGAAGTATAAAAAAGATGGTAATGCTAAACAGTCTAGATTAAATTTATGCACAGTTGATATTTTGTTGAAGATTTGAGGAGGTTGTAAGAAAAGCTAAAATGTAACCTGTATAATCAGATTTGGATTGAAAAAGTCCTGAATTTATTTAAAATGAAAAAGTAGTATTTTGTATTTTCTTTTATTGTGCAATCCCTTAAGTGAGCTGATAGGTCCAGAAGGACCTCAGGCTGTTGTTTGAGCCAGTTCCCGCCGTTGTGCGGCTGAAGGGTCTGGTTCCTCCGGGTTTGGAATTGGTGTTTTAGTCTCATCTACTAGCCTTGTGGCTGTTGACAAGTCCCTACCAGGTAGGCCTGAGTGTCTCATTTTGTAAAATGAAGGAATTGGATTGAATGGTATTTAGATATTAAGTAAAGTAGACTTTCTTTATCTCATTTTAAAAGTCTGTGTGCCATGGCGATACTTTATAACTTGTCACAGTTACTTAATATCAGTTTTTCCCTCATGCTTAACCACCTTCTGTCTTGTTGCCTTTCAAAACCATTTCTGGTGTTTGACCTGCTGTGGGAGAAAGCAGTAGCTGTTACTGTTGTCATCATAACAACTGTCATGCTTTGACTTTCTTTTATTCAAGCTCAATACCCTTAAATAGCTCCCACCCCACCCCCCACTAAAGGGCTGCTTTAATCCCGTCACCACGTCTCCTGTGAAGAGTATGTGTAGTGTTTCCCTATCAGTATTCCCTTTTGCTCAAGTCCGCGGATTCCTAGCGACCCTGTCATTTCCTCACAGGACCCCATCATCCTGGGGTTTGAAAAATGGCTTTCCTAAGACATGGCTGTGGAAGGAAAAAATGTTAAGTTATACATGCATATGGTTAAAAAAAATTCAAAAATACAAAAAAGTATGTCTCTCATATCTACTCACATGAATCAACTTCTTTCCCAGAGGCAACCATTGTTACCAGTTTCTTGTGTATACATCTGGAGAGGGTCTATAAAATATATTCATATCCCCCACCCCCACCCTTTTTTTTTTTTAGAAGATACTGGGGATTGAGCCCGGGACCTTGTACATGCGAAGCAGGCGCTCAAACACTGAGCTACAGCCGCTCCGCTCCCCCTTTTTTGAGCATAAAGGGCTAGCACTCTGTGCTGTAGGGCACCTTGCTCTTTCCTTGTAACCATGTCATTGGCAGGCTCTTCCCTGTCTGTGCGTCGGGGGACGCCATTGGCCCAGAGCGGACGCTTGTGACAGGGCAGTGCAGCCAAGCCCTGGCGTCTCCAGCTCTGCTGCTTTTTAAGAGAAGGGCCGTCCTCAAGCTATGGCTGTTAAAAGTTCAGCATTTTAGTGACTCAGTTATGTTAGTTATGATTAATTATTTTGTGCCAGCAGTATTGCTCCACAGCCATAGAGCCTCTAACTCAAAGTTTTATTTCCATCTACCTCCAGGCCCTTTGTCATCGCCAGGAGCTGGGGACAGCCGTCCTTTCACCAGCTTGAGCCATGTGCTCCAGACGCAGTGCTCTGTTTCTTCTCCCAGGATCTTGGTGGGCCGACAGTTTAGACCCTACAGCTTCTTCACTAAGTGTACGTAGACTGGCCACAGACTTCCAGGTCACAGAACTGAGGAAAATTGAAGGTGTTTCTGCATCTTAAATTTTGTTTCTTCTTTAAATGAATGAACACTTTAATGACTAGTTTATGAAGTATTGTTAAAAGAAAAACATTTCATCATATACCTCCTAGAATTGTCTCACATCTGGCCTTTCTACTTGAGTCTATGGTTATAAAATCACCTGATGATACTGTGAAAGGTTGGAAATCCTCAGACATATTGGATCCAATAAGTGATGTAGCTGCACCAATAAATTTTAGTAATGGTCATGTAAAGAATCTAAATATTGCACAGGTTCAAAGGGGGAAATAGTGACTGAACTGTATGGTAGAAAAAGATTTTGAGATCCTAGAAATTAACAAACTGAAATAAATCAGTAACAGGGTCTATATATACAGCGAAAGACCAGCGTGATTTAAGAAAGACACACACGAGTGGGAACTCCAAGCCCTAAGCGCTCATCCTCTTCTGTGTTGGTTACTCTTCCTAGTGCCGCTCAGACTTGACCGGGGTGGATGTGACTCTGGGCCGCTCGTGTTGAGGAATGCCCAGAGGTGTAGGACACGAGCAGAATAGACTAAACGTCGCAAGTTCTAAGGACGTCTGTGTTCAGATGGAAATACCGGTTCTAGTCTGAGCTAAGTAGCCTATGTTTAGGAAGGATGGTTAGTGACTCTCAATGTTATAACAGAGGATGTGCAGAGACCTATGTCATAAATGAAGAAATGTCGGGAAAACAAGCCTGCAGGTAAGTCACTGAGATTCAAGCGGCCGTCTTTTGTGGGAGAAGGTCACGTTCTGTGAAAGTAGCAGAATTGTCTGATCTTGGGCTTTCCGATCGTAGCCGTGTGATATGTGAAAGGAATGATTTGGTTTTGCTTTCATTGCCTCTGTGAAATGGGTGAAGCTTTTTTTGTGCAATAGACCAGAGATCATTGTTTGAAAAGTTCAAAAATTTAAAAAAAAACCCTGTTTCATTACAGTGACAGCAGATGAGCTCTGGAAAGGAGTTTTGGCAGAGACTGGTGCTGGAGCAAGAAAAGGAAGAGGCAAAAGGAGCAAGAGAAAGAGGAAGAAGGATTTGAACAGGGGTCAGGTCATTGGTGAAGGTGAGTTCTATGACTCCTTCTGATTTTATATTTGACAAACAGTAAAACATTCCTCCTGAAGGACATTAGGAACAGCCAAATGGCTTCCTCTTCGCCCCAGGATCCTGGGGAATCCCACTGGGGTTCATTCATTCAGTTCACTCATTCAGCCAGCGCTACGCGTCCCCTGTGCCATTTGCTGCAGTTCCTCCCCTCGAGCTTACAGCTCTGCGGGGGGGTGGAGCAGGTGGGCATGGGGGCTTACAGGCTCCGCTGCAGCCGCGCCACGCTGCTGCTGCGGCACAGAGCACAGGCTGCACACAGTCGAGCGTGCACAGCCCAGCTCCAGGAAAACGACAACAAGCCACACGGGGTTTGGCCACAGGCCTTGGTTTGCCAACCCCTGGAACATGTGATTGGTTGTACTTGTGGGGTTTTTTTTTGTTTTCGTTTTTTAAAGATTGATTTATTTATTCCCCGCGTCCCCTCATTTTGCACTCGCTGTCTGCTGTCTGTGTGCTCTTCTGTGTCTGCTTGTCTTCTCTTTAGGTGGCACTGGGAACTGATCCTGGGACCTTCTGGAGTGGGAGAGAGGCTGCTCAATCTCTTGAGCCACCTCAGCTCCCTGGTCTGCAGCGTCTCTCATTGTCTCTCCTCTGTGTCTTTTTTTGTTGCATCGTCTTGCTGCGCCAGCTCTCCACATGGGCCAGCACTCTGCTTGGGCCAGCTTGCTTTTCACCAGGAGGCCCTGGGAATTGAACCCTTGACCTCCTATATGGTAGACGGGAGCCCAATTGCTTGAGCCACACCTGTTTTCCTGTACTTGTGTTTTTTGAAGAGAGAAAATAGCAGAGTGTACTTGAATCGCTGTTTTGCACTGTGGTTGCTGACAGGTTATCTTCAATAGTAATAGCTTTTCAGACCTAAGAAAATACCTCTGACTGAGCACAGCGCTGCAGGCGGCTGTAAGGAGGAGCACGTCTGCTTGCTTGCTTTTCTCTGTGATAACCCAGCGTCTTAGTTCATATTTTGGACACTTGCTTGGATACACGAGAAGAATGATACCTGTACTCCTCCTCAGCAGAGCACTCGGTCAGAGAGACCATGACGTCTTCAGGTGCCCTTTCTGTCTCCCCCAGTCTCAGTTGCCTCCCCAGAGGAGACTGTTGCTCTCACTTTGCTGCATTTCCTTCCAGACATTTAAAAAATGTTTCAGGTACATAAATATTCTAAAAGAAATTTATATTTTCTTCTTTAAAATAAATTATTATATCATACAGTTAAAACTTTTTGCAGTTTATTTTTTTTTCACTCAGTAGTTGGTCTTGGGACTCGGTCCCCACGGCCCATCTCGAGCCAGCCTGTTCTTTTTAATTAGTGCAGAATATCGCATAGGGTGGATGTGCCACTCAACCCCCCTGTAAGGACTGGAAGTTTAGAGTGGCTCTGGTTTTTACCTTTGCAAATAATGCTGCAGTGGACGTGCTTGTCCCAAATACACGTGTGAATTGTACCTGCATGTGAGTGTTTCTTTAATCATATCATGCAGTGGGATTACCAGCTCTTAGGTGTGTACATTTGGAATTTTGCAGTGTTGAGTGGCCTGTGCAAGGTGCTGTCAGTGATGCTCCCACCTGCGGGTCGTGGTATACACATTGCCTGACACCTGAGCGTTGGAGGAGGGATAGGTCCATGCTAGAAATTCACGTGCTCGTGTTTAAACCCCAGGGCGTCACGGTTTCCTCTGGCCCGGTCTGAACGCCCCTCTGATGAGGAATGGAGCAGTGCAGACCATTGCCCAGAGGAGCCGGGAAGAGCAGGAGAAGGTGGAGGCCGACATGGCGCAGCAGAGAGAAGAGTGGGAGCGGAAGAGGACGGTGAAGGTTAAGCACGAGCGAGGATGGAGCGGAAACTCGTGGGGCGGTCTCAGCCTCGGCCCCCCCGACCCTGGTCCTAACGGAGGTAGCAGCGTTGTGGTTCGCGTGCCCTGAGGACGGGGGAGGACGGGGTTCTGAATTCCTGGAGATGATTTTATTTGCTTGTCTGTGAAGATTGCCTTATTCCATAAAGGGACGCGAGCATCTTTGAAATAACGTAGCACATTATTATCCAGCTGTGTTGTATGGAACATTCCAGAAACAGGAACAGGGTTAGGATTAGGGTTTCTGGCATCTTGACCGTGTGGCTTCTCAGAGCCTTTGCCGTGCTTCCCACCCGGCCGGCCTCGGGCTCCTGCAGAGCAGCGTGGCTCGGGAGTGCTGGAGTCGGGAGGAGCAGCGGGCATGCTCGTGTTTGTCGTCGAGCCTCACAAACGTACACACGAAGCGAATGCGTGATACCTACCAGTATTCATCTAGCAGCTTTCCCCTCCTGAATAAGGAGGAAAAGTCATGAAAAATTCCTTCTTGGCGGTAAGGGGGAGGTGAGGAAATAGACGGGCGTTTGCCTGCTTTCGTAAGTTTGACTTAAAGAGGAAGAGAGAAGTTGAGGTGGAGAGACGGAGGAAAACCCTCGTCAGGAGGATGGAGGTACAGAAGGAGAGCAAAACCTGCGGCCTGAGATCCCAGGGGGCCCAGGTCCCGAGCCCGGAGGATGGGAGTCAGCGGGTCAGCTGGCGAGGAGAAGGCGCGGGGCACATCCGCAGGGAAGCCTGGGCCGACGGTGTGTGCGTGTGTGTATGCGTGGGCTCGCACGCTGCTGCTCGGTGTCTGCCTCGCAGCTGCAGGCAGCCTGTGAGGGCAGCGGGGACTTGCTGAGAGTGACGCAGGCGCTGCGCACGGCTGCCAGCACGTTCTTTGATGGAGGGTGCCGGGCGCTGGCTTCCCCTTTCCGGCGGGTGGGGTTAGGGAGAGTTTAGAGAGGAGGCTGGCGCTGACTGGAAGGTCGTGGAGGTCGTCAGGGGGCTCTGTAGGCTTTATTTTGCCATCCTGCCTCTGTGGTTGGAGTTTTCTATATTAAAAAGTGAAAAAACCATGGAGAGTGTGTGAAGTGGCTGCTTTGGTGAGTGGAGAGAGACGCCACTGGAAGAGGCAGGTCCTGGCTGAGGAGGAGACTGCGTTTCCAGTGGCCGCATGTGCTGTGCTTGGCTTCTCCCCAGCAGCGCCGGGCAGGCCGCGTGGGGGCAGGCAGTGGCGTTGATTCAGGCCTGGACAGCGGGCTGGAGCGAGGGGAAGGTGAGGGAGCCGGGATGGCCGCACCATGGCATCTTGGTTGAGGGGAACGGAGGACGGGAAGGGGCTCATGGCAGGGGAGACAGTGGCCTGGGGTTGAGGCACCGGTGCGAGCCCAGAGCCTCTGTCTTTGTTGAGTGGGAGCTGGAGGGGTCGGGCAGCAGTCTGGGGATGAGAGACCCGTGTGGGTTCAGTGGGGGAGCAGGCCGGTGAGGACGGGGATTCTTCTCACGTGAAAGCCTGTAATGGTGCCTGGGCGGGAAGATGCACCCGCGAGTCAGTGGTGTAGCCGTGCTCATCCCTGTGTCTGCTTCTTTCCCCCCATCAGAAACGTATGAGGATTTTGATACCCGGATACTTGAGGTAGGTGTGCTGAGCTGAATGCCTGCCCAAGCCTCTGGAGGGACTGGGGATGGGTGGGTGAGGACAGGGCCAGACGAATGGTGGGGAGAGCCATGTCTGGGGCGTAGGAACTGGTTTGGGTGCAGGAAATAGTGGAACTCGAATCCCAGTTACTTGCTGTCGGCTGTCCTGATTGCCACCCTTCCTGGGGGGCTGCCAGGTTGAGGCTTCGTGTCAGTGCCCTTGACGGCAGAACTTGGAGATTGTGTTCAGTCCCCTCCTTCCTAAAGCTAAAGTCTCGGCAGCATCCAATCTTCAGTTAGAGGCCGCTGTGCCGAGCGCTCGGCTCGGGGAGCAGAGACTGGGCGGCGTCGTGGGGTGGGTGCAGGAAGTTCGGGGCTGCTGTGGGTGTCCAGCGCCTGAGAGGAGCAGCGCCTCCTCTGAAGTGGCTGCTGTCCCCTTGAGTTGGCGCGACACTTGCTGAGGCGCCGTGCAGAGTGATTGTCTACTGTGCTTGTCATCTGTCCTCCCTGAGCGCGTACATTGGTTTTCAGTATTAGTTGCATGAAGACTTTAGAATACGTGTGCATGTGTCTTGTACCTTCTGGTGTAACCCAGCCTTGTGCCTGCTTTTGGAAGGTTGTGCCTTGGACGACTTCTTCCATAGGTGGGGGTTTCCTGTAAGATTATCTGTGTGGTCAACACGTGCTCCCTTTTCCTGCAGCCCCACGTTGTGGGAAAAGGAGCCCCGTGGCCCAGAGCCCGGTGCTGTGTGGGCAGGTGGCAGTTCCCTAGTTTCTGGCCTTTTAATACACTTCCCCCATGCAGATTTCCCTGCTGCTTGTAGCAGGCAGGTGCATCCACATTTTCTTCTCAGTCGAGCCTCCTTCTTGGCCTACACCCAGTCCTATGCCAGTAATTTCTCTATACTGCGTGGCATCGTTTGTAAGGTGCACACTTTTTCATATTTTAACATCCCTGATGTTGGGATGTGTCTTAGATCAGTGATAAACTATGTCAAAGTTCAATTGCAACTTTTTTCTTCCATGTGGTACATTCACCGAGATAGCTGAGTTGTAAAGTTTCAAGTACCTCAAAAGGCTATCTCAGTTGAACCATCAAACAACCATGTGAAATAGGAAGAGAAAGCCTTATTTCCATTTTACTCCTGAAGAAACAGGCCAGAGAGAGGTTTCCTTTGGAGAAAGTCCAGTGTTTGTGCTTGTGGAGTTGGAAGCGCGTGTGTGTGCGTGGAAGGCAGGCCGCTCCAGTTCCCTCCTTCAGAATTTTCTCAAGATATATTTATGAAGGATTTTGTCTTGTAGGTTAGAAATGTTTTCAATATGACGGCAAAAGAGGGAAGAAAGAAATCAGTCCGTGTCCTGGTAGCTGTGGGGAATGGAAGAGGAGCTGCAGGTGAGGGCGCTGGTGGTGGCGGAGGGCGGGTGTGGCCTGAGCGCCGCGGGCTTTCCGGCTCTGCTGCTGGGCAGACTTCGTCTCCTGTGTAAGCCTTGCAGTGGTTGGGATTCTCAGACCTTGTGACTCATGAAAAGAAAGGGTGGGTCTCTCTACATCTGCCTTTTCCTTTGAGGACGATGGGTATTTTAAAGGGCTGTAGCTACTCTTGTATTGTGTATAATAGTGAAAAATCAGGGGGAAAACAGTAAGTGTTCGCCAGTAACGCCATGATTAGAAGACGGTGTAGCCGGGCCATACAGTGTTCTGTAGCCTTTAAAGAATATTTAAAGAAATTGAAAATTACTTACAAAATAAGGCTAAGCAGAAAAAAAAAAAACATGATAGGAGACCATGTATAATAAATTCCCAACTTTTGTTCTTTGAAAAAGTATGTTTATATGCAAAGAAAAGACTGGAAGGATATACAGTGAAAAGGTTAATAGTGTTTTATTCTGATTAGTCAGTTTGCCAATGACTTAAATTTTCTTCTTTATACTTTCTTGAAAAGTTTCCATGTAAACATCTTTTTCTTTTTTCTTTTCCCCCAGAACTTCCTTTATTAAATATAACCTGTTTGGGGGCAATCATCAAAGATTAATAGAAATGAATTTTTAAACCCACGGAAGCTGATTTCATCGTTTAAGCTTTGTAAACTTTTTGAAATGTATATGTGACTGTGTGAGGGAAAGAAGCCTGGAAACTGCTTGTGCACAGCATCCTGACACCTTCAGAACATAGAAGTAACAAGCACCGGGCCAGTTAAAAGCCCCTCCCCTCTGCTGTCAAAGTAAACGCTTCAAAGTAAACCCTTCTTAACTTTTAGCTTTTGTGTCCAGATATTTTCTAGGTATATATCACCCTATGTCTTTTTTTAAATTTTATTTTATTTAAATTTACACAATGGAAATCGTGCTCTATCCATAGAAAATGCACCTTGCTTTTCTCGCCTACTCTCAGACATCTCCCCACGTTGGCATAAACAAACCCCCTCATTTTTTGTGCTGGCTGCATAGTGTTCCATTGTATGGATCAACATAAGTTTTGTAATCTCTCTGCTGCTGAATATTTATGTTTCCAGCCTTTTACTGTTTGTAATGAACAGTGTGCTTCTTTGTGAATTGTACGTATAATTTGTACATCAGTAGGGGAAGTTTCTTGCACTGAGATGTCGCCTCCAGGTTGCGTGCATTTTTAATGTTGATGAGTATTCCCAGGTGGCCTCCCCAGGGCTGCACCAGTCACGTCCACCTGCCCCACCCCACCTTGCAGCACCAGCTGGTAGAAGTGTCAGTGTTTGTCACTGTGTTGCGTGAGAACCATCTCTTAGTTTTGATCTATGTTTCTCTAATTCTGAGAGTTTGAACCCCATTGTACATGTCTGTGGGCCATTATTTTCTTTTTTGAGGTCTGTCAGTTCATCTGCTTTGCCTGTTTTCCTGTCGGTGATTTGTTCTTTTTTTCATTGATTAGCATAAGTTCTTTGTAAGTGAAGGACATTAGCTTTTTGTCATGTATTTTGATTTACTTTAAAATTTTTCCATATGGAAGTTTTAAATTCACAAAAGTTTTTAACCTTTATAGTCAAATTTATCTGTCATTTATCACTTCTGGTTTTATGTCTTCATTTGAAGTAAGTTTTCTCTGGGACTTATATGGTATAATTTGCTTTGTTTAAACTAGAAATTGGAATCCACAGCCCCTTTTGTCCCAGGTTCTCAGATGCCTTACATATCTCATGGAGCAGAATTGTCTTATGTTACTTTCTCATGTGTAATTTAAAAAGTCAAATGCATTTCTCAAAATAAATGAGATGTGGCAGCAGCCAACAATGAATGCATTTCTCTAACTTGTGATAAACCTCATTTCACGATGTTAAACATTCACAAACTAAAGAATCATTGATTTTATTTCCTGGTTAACTTAAATCTGAATTCCATTTGAAGTTTCCAGTGAAATAGTGGTTTTACTCTACAGCAATGTATGGTGGTTGTTTTTTTTCCTATTCCTTCTGGTTATGTTAATGTATTCTCAGGAATAGATAAGGCCAAAACCTTTTACCTTATTAATTTAGAACATGTTTAATTTAAAAAATTTTTTTCTGAGCCTGTTTAGTTTTATCTAGAGACAGTTGTAAAAGATAATGTTATGCATATCACCTTGGATTTTATAGATTCATTCAAGTGTAATATTTCAGAATGCCCCCAAACAGATAAGCAAATCACTGTAGCCTTGTGTTCTGTTATTTGTTGTGGATAGCAGGTTTTCTGTGGGGGATAGAAAGGGAAAGTGCTATGAAATATGGCTGGAGCTGAAATGGAGTGCGATAAAAGCACATTGCATGCCATGTTTATGTCCTTTTTCATAGTTTTGCTTTTTCTTTTAAAGGTTTTGCCATTGGGAAAGCCACTGAACGGATTGACGCTTTCAGAAAAGTATGTACATTTTACCTTTTTTGACATTCAGTAAAAGATCAATAAGCTATGTGCTATACACAATGGGAACCACACAAAAATAATAATATTCATTTGCTCCAGAACCTTTCCACGAGGCTTGCTGTCAAAGTTTGCTTATCTGCTGAAAAGCAGTTGCAGACATGCACATATCCTTCTGCATCATTTCTTCCAGACTTGTGCTTACCTCCCTAAATGATGAGACAGTTGGGGAAGTTTGAAACTGCCTGAATGTTCAGTGATCCTAAGGAATTATTAATTTTTTTAGGTGTGATAGTGATATTGTAATTAAAAAAAAAAAAAGCTTGTCTTTCAGAAGTACATAACTGCAATTATTGGGTACGTTTGACATTTCCCATGATAAAACATTTCATAAAAGGCATTTTTTTAAATCCTTGAGAATATGTTAATTCCAATGGTAGATATAAGAAAAATATTTTCCTTTTTTCTTTCAGGCAAAAAACAGAGCAATTCACTATTTGCATTACATAGAACGCTATGAAGACCATACAAGTGAGTGTTAATGTTTTCTTTGAAAATGTGTAGGATTACACTTGTCTCAGTTATGTGTGGCAGTGTGGCTCTTGGGTATCTCTGTTTCTCAGCTTGTTCCTGTGTTCGTACAAGTCAGTATATTAAAATGGAGAAGGCAGTGTTGTCTCTTGAGAAGGTCATGGGAGGAGTCAGGAGAGAGCCTGCCCTCCCCGCGGCCAGCGTGTGTTGGCCGCCTCAGGACTGTGCTTTGTGACATTTGCAAGGATGTTAAAGCTGCACACCTAATCCTTATGTTTGTGTTTTCCCTCCAGTCTTCCATGATATTTCTTTAACATTTAAAAGGACACATATCAAGATGAAGAAACAACCCAGAGGTAACTAAAAACTCACAATTTGTTGACCATACAGCAGATAAATGATCACATTTCCACCCTGACCTTGCTCACCATTACTGGGACTCTTTTTGAAACCTCCCAAATGGAAAGGCCCAAGTTAGCTGTAAGAAGGACGAGGTGCTCGGGAAGTGCCCTGTCACCTGCATAGGCTCCTTCCAGGACTAGCTCTGGGTGGAAGGAGCACCCCGTGGGCTGGAGCTCGCAGCCAATGAGCAGGCAGGGCTGGGTGAGTGGCGCTGTCACTTCCTCCTGGAGCCCTCGTTGACGTGGGGGACACGGCTGTTCCTAGAGCTTGGTTGGCTCCAAGTGCTTCCTGCCCATCTGCAGGCCCTGGCAGAGTGTGCTCTGTGAGCTGGGTGCTGAGCTGGGTGCTGCGCTGGGCAACGCTGGGTGTGCGGAGGGGCCCACCTGTCGCCCTGCCAAGGGCCAGTGGCGGGCAGCCCTGAGGACTGCACCTGACGCCTGCACACCCTGCGCGCTTCACCTGTGCATCCTCAGGCAAAGTGATTTCTTGTGGCTCGAGACATGTAAATCTCAAAAAGTTTGGGTCCAAAGAATATAAAACACTGCATCTAAAGTTTTCATATCAGAGCTGCTAATACATCTCTGCTAGAGTATGGCATGGAAATAAATCAAGAAAAAGATCAAGCACCTTACCAGGTGCTTTTGCGCTTCAGAACTTGCCTTCTGCGTTAGAAACAATTAGTTATTGATATGCCTGGAATGGAAACATCTGTCGTTAGAAAAACGGTGCTTTTAAGCGTGGCCATCGGGGCTTGGAGCTGTGCACCACCAGTTCTGTGAGAAGAAGCCAATAGCTGTGACTCCAGAAGGGTGCAAAGTAGGAAGCTGGCTGTGGAGACAGCTGTCGTGCCACAGAGAGGTGCAGGCTTTGACGTGCCTGGTGCGCCGTGAACCTTCCCGAGCTGGAGAGAGGTGCGGTGGCGCCAGGCATGCTTGGCCATGGAACACTTCTTCCACGGCTGCAGGACACCATTCAGTCCTTCACGCAGCCCTGCCAGGGGCTTCCCATGTGGCACACACATTGATTTAACGTAAATACGTGGTGTTTTGACACAGTCCCTGCCTGGAAGTCTTCACAAATCACACTACAATCTGATAAGCATAGGGCGTGAGGACCGTTACAAATCTGCACACGCAGCACGGTGGCTGCCATGTGTGCGCCGGCTGTGCACACACCCCTTCCTCAGGGCGCTCACCCCGCTGGGCCCAGCAGGTCTTGCAGGGGGGAGATGTTGCCTGGGGTCACCCCCGAGTCACTGCTGAGCAGAGGCGCCTCCCAGGTCCCGGAGCATCTGCCCTGCACCCCTTCTCGTGCAGGTGGAGGGCAGCCCGTCCACACACAGCTGGCACAGATGCATTGTGCTCACACACGGACACCGGCTCTGTGTGTGTGTAACGCGACACTGAAGAACAAGTGACCCAGGAGTACCCGCCTTTAGCTACCCTCTGAAATCCCCAGCTCTGCTATGAAGAAGGATCTCGTCTGGCCATTGGCCCTCTCTAGCTGAAGGGGCTGGTCTAGAGGGGAATATGTACATGAATCAAAATACAGCATTCACCCGCAGATGCCGAATTAGTGTGAAAAGTCAGAAACCGGAACCGGCGGCACTCAGCCGTTAGAGTAGATATGCCTCGAGGCCGGGAGGCGGGTGCCGACCTTCATGTCCAGCTAGTGCGAGGGCTGGAGGGTCAGCGTGGGGCCTCTTTCTTTCCCTTGTTGCCTTCTGCTTTGCCGGGAGACACATAAGAGAGACCTGGGGGAGAGCTGGTAGAAGAGCGTTCCAGACTGAGGGAAGCTCCCAGCACGAAATCCCCAGTAGGGAGAGCCAGTGTGAGGAGGGCGGTGTCTAGACGAGGTGGCTGGGGCTCAGGCCAGGGGATCCCTTTTAGGCTGTGTCCTTTATTTTGACTCAGAGTACAGTGGGAAGTGACGGGCTTTAAACGAGGAGTGAGAAGCTTGGTTTGTGTGTTTTTAAAGCTCTTTCTGGAAAAGGGATACAAGTGCACAAGAGTAGGGCAGGAGCCTGGAGAGGAGGCCAGGATGGAGAAGGAGGGGCCGTGGCTGGGAGAAAGCCCAGCGAGGGGTGAGGCCAGGAGTGGGTGGGCGCCCGGCAGTGGGGGGCGGCCTGTCCTTGGTCCTTGAGTTAACCCTACCCTGTGTGGGCGCCGAGCGCTTGACAGCATTGCTGTGCGCTTTTGTCCACTGTGCTCAAGAAATGGGCACGTCATGCCTCCTCAGGCCTTAGAACAGCACATTTCATTTAAATGAGTGTCATCGCGGGAGTTAGCGGGGTTGCCAGGGCTCACCCCTGGGTAAGTGGTGGAGCCAGGGTGTGTGCTGGGCCCTCCCAGACCGGGGCAGCTCCCCCGAGAAAGCCTGCAGGCCCATGTCAGGCACTGGACTCGACTTACTTCTTCCAGGTCACGGCCTCCGCTGCCACCGGGCCATCACCACCATCTGCCGGCTCATTGGCATCAAAGACATGTACGCCAAGGTCTCGGGCTCCATGAACATGCTCAGCCTCACCCGGGGCCTCTTCCACGGGCTCTCGCACCAGGTAACCCTGTTTCTTCGACAAAGAAATGGCAAGGGAAAGAGTGGGGCGGGGGTGAGGGGAACTTACAGATTAAAAGACTTATAAGGCAGCAAAAAATTACAATGGATTGTTCTTTTTTGTATCCTGATTCAAACAAGTTGTGTAAAAACTAGTCTTTTTTAATCTGACAAATGAGGCTATCCGAACAATGCCTGGATATTTGAGGACACTGAGTCACTGTTAATTATTTAGGTATGGTGGTATTGTGGGACCTTTTAGAACCTCTGTCTTTTAGAGATAGATGCCGAAATATTTATGAAGTAGAACGATATCTGAGACTTGGCTCAGAGTACCCGGGGCTGGTTGGGGTGGCACAGGGAAACGAGACGGGCCTGCGGGTGCTGGGTGAGGACGTGGGGATTCGCCAGAGGAGGGGCCGTGAAAGTCTGGAAACAGGCGCGTGAGCTTAGACGGTTTACTCATTGTTCCTCACGAGACCTGATCGTGCAACCCCGTGCTTCAGGCTCTCTGGCCACCTTGCACTACTCTACTTCTGTGTGCGTTTGAAATGACAAGAGATGAGCCATTTCCTAAGAGCAAAAGTAAAATAATTATAAACTTGAATAGTACTTAAAGACAAGGCATCGTAAGTCCTTGAAAAGGGGCATTAGCACAGGTGTGCATTCCTCCACGACGTTCCTAGTTATAAGAACGCATATTTCTTCACGTTTCAAAATCTCTGACATTGGAGTGCAGCTTACACGGGCATGTCACAAATGGGTGGCGTTTCTTTCTTCCTGAGGGGCACAGTCAATAATGCCACTTCTGTAACTGACATTTTACAAGAGATGATGCGTCGTAACCACATCAGGCTCAAAGCGCTGGTATAAAACAGAACTGGCACATGAGGAAAGAAGTGCCCTGGGTCATAGGTACAATCGGCCCCAGGCCACCATTTTAGTTTCATCAAACAATTAGCCTCTACCAAGAAGTTTGAATTCAGAAGTGCTGTTGAAGGCTGTTTAGATAGCACCAACTCTTAAAAAACTTTAAAAAGCTGTTCAAAAAACGTCTTTTAGCCAAAGCCTTCTTTTTCTTTTAATTTTCCTATTTTAGGTAGAGGTGGGTAAAATTGCTCCACAGATCATTTTATTCAAAACCAGCCAGCACACTCTTAAGTGCCAGGAAGCCCCTGGGACGTCCTCACCCAAGGGGCCAGCGAAGGGAGCCCTGTGAGCCTGGCTGCCCCGCTGGCTCTGCCAGCGCTGCCCAGGCCTCTCCCGTCTTTCCAGAGCCAGGCCGCCCTGCCGCAGGCGGCCATGGAGACTCCTGTGAGCTGGCCCGGGCTCCCCTGAGGACGGCCTGGCACGCGTGCACGGTCCCCACCACCCCTGGTGCCGGCCCAGCACCTCCCGACCCGGGGGCCGCGGCAAGGCCTGCTCTCAGGAAGGCAGCTCCCGCGGGTGGAAGGCGCCCCAGTGCCTCACGCGGCCAGACAGACTCAGCTGGGGAAGAGGGACTGTCAGTTCTTACTTAAGAGCTGTAGAGCTAGCATGGAGTCTTCCCATAACAAAACATAGACTGTAATTACTGGCTTTTAAAAATACTTCATTTTGAAACTTAAAAAAAACCATGCAGCGTTTTGTGAAAGGTCAGTTTCCGTTCACTGCCAGTTCAGTGGGACCAGCTAAGCTGACGCTGCCAGCGACGGCCAGAGCACCCACGCACCGGGTGGCCCTATGCATGCGCACCGCCGCCGCCGCCACCACGGAATGGTCACCCAGTTTGGGGTGACCGCATGCCTAGGAGGGCCTTCATGTGGTCTGCCCCCGTAGTTCCTGTAAATTGATGCTTAGAACGAGGGGCTTGATGAGATTCAAGTTGGGTTTTGGCACAGCCTGGCCCCCAGTCAGGAGGGCTTGGAAGGCCGGAGACAGGCCAGGCCCTTCCTGCATCCCACCTGGGTGGGGGGCGGGGGGTGGGGTCAAGGCGATGCCCACCCTAACAGCGTGCAGTCCCCCAGGTGGGCGTGGGTTTCCAGCTGGTGGGCCTTCCCACGGACACAGCGTCGCCTTAACCCTGTGTTCTCTCTGGTCTTGCCCAGGAAACTCACCAGCAGCTGGCGGATAAGAAGGGTCTCCATGTCGTGGAATTCCGGGAGGAATGCGGCCCTCTGCCCGTTGTGGTCGCCTCCCCCCAGGGGGCCTTGAGAAAGGACCCAGAGCCCGAGGATGACGTTCCAGACACCAGACTGGACTGGGAGGAAGTGAAGGCCGCGCAGGGAATGAAGCGCTCTGTGTGGTCAGGCTTGAAGAGAGCCGCCACGTAGGCTGGCCACACGCCTCCCGCGGTGGCTTCCGGAAGGGAGGCGCCCTCACACCTCCGGATGGGACTGTTTAAAGAAAGGCTAGTCTTACCACTAATAAATAAATGTAGCTTCCACTTCAGCACTTGTGGTTTGCCAGTCACGTCTCCGCTCGACTTCTTTAGAGAGTCGTTTAACCCAGCCAGAGTAAATGAACTAAGGAAGCAGGGTTAATAGTCCAGTCTGGTCAGTAATAATTTGCAAAGTGATTATTGCTACAATAATTCTAGCTGATATATATTAACTGATTCTTCCCAAATGAGTGCTAGCTTAATAGTCCAGAGCAGTTGGATGACTTGACTATAGTCTCACAGCTAGAAAGTAGAGGAAAACGGACAGACCCTGTGCTGTTTTATGCTAAAACTCATTCCTTTCTAAGTAAACCTCTCACTGACATGCTGGTAAATATTCCTGAGGGTATCTCTGCATAGATGTTTTAGTGGTTATTCTCGATACCACGTTGTACGTACATCATGTATCACCAGTCTGCTGGGGTCAGCATTTTACCAGTTTGAGTGAAATGTAGAGACCGCCCCTTCCTTAAAGTCCCTGTACCCTCCCGTTTATAATTGTTTTCACTGTTTCTTCTCCATACATTGAGAATGACATCAGACCACGTTAATGTTGATTTTTGCTTCCTGCATCAGACATCACTTAGAAAACTCAAGAGAGAAGACAAGCCTATTGTATTTACCCACATTTTTCTCTTTTTCTGTTGTTCTTTCTTCTTTCCTGATATCTTTCTGTTAGCATGTCTGCTGACAACAAATGCTTTTAATTTTCCTTCGTTTTTATTTTTATTCTTAAAGGATGATTTCAGCAGCTAGAGACCGGGGTTGACGGTTCTTTCTGTTTGGCACTTGAAAAACTGTGCCTCATCTTTCTGGCCTCTGGCTTCTGATGACAAATCCACAATCATCTGAACCATTTTTCTCTTAGAGGGAAAAACTCCTGCTTTCAAGATTCTCCCTTTGCCTTCAGTTTTCTGATTGTGATGTATCTTGGTCTGGGTTTCTTTGGGTTTGTCTTATTTGGAGTTTGCTCAGCTTCTTGGTTCTGTAGGTTTTTGTGTTTTGCCAAACTTGGGAAATTTTCTCCCTTTATTTCTTATTCTTTAAAAAAAAAACCATAATGTCTGCTGCTAAGGTTTCCACTACAGATGCAAGAAAAAGGAGGCCCTTACTCTTTCTGTCTTTCTGGTTGTGGCAGCCAAGATTGAATGGGGGGAGTATAGGAAATTCTGAAAACATGGGGAAGGAGAAATAACCTTTGCAACTCAGAAATAAACTTAAAAACAGCAAATTTACAAAAAAAACACAAACAATTCAAACAAATGGTTTCAGGTATCTTCAGAGCACAGTCGATCTTAGAGCAGGGCAGCTCCCCAGAAGCAGCCCGGTGCCCACCAGCAGCTGCTCCCCACCACTCCTCCACTTTCCGTCTCTGCTGAGGTGCCTGTCGTGGACATTTCACCTAAGTGGAGACATCTGAGTGGCCTTCTGTGATTGGCCTCTGACTCGGCGTGTCTTCACGCTCACCCACGTGGCGTGTGTCAGAACTTCGTTTTATTTCATTGCCCAGTGCTAGGCTGCCGTACGCAGAGACCATGAAGTGAGGTGGCTTGTAACAGTGGGACTTCATTAGCTTCAGGCTTAGAGCTTCGAGGCTGAGAAAAACGTCCACACCAAGGGATCAGGCGATGCTTTCCTCCCGAAGCGCCTGCCAGTGATCCTGGACGCCTCCGCCACATGGCAAGGCATGCGGCGGCGTCTGCTGGGCTCCCCCTTCTCTTCCGGGTTTCGGTGCTCTCGGCTGCTTCTGTGGCTTTCTCTCCCTCTCCACAGTTGTCGTTTATAAAGGACTCCGGGAAGAGGCTGAAGGCCACCCTGGGCCGTGCCTTAGCTGAAGTGACCTGATCAGGACGTCCTCCTTAGAGCAGCTTTACACCCACAGGAATGGATTAGCTTCCTCCTTTTTAACAGATCAGTTTTATTGCTGCACATTAATAAAGCATACAATTCATCCAAAGTGTACCATCAATGGTATTTGGTATAATCACATAGTTGTGCATTCATCACTTTAATCATTATTAGAACATTTTCATTATTTCAATAATAATAATGAAAAACAGATAAGCAAACAAGAAAATTCATCACCTCTCAATATCTCTGTTTCTGCTGCTATTTCTGGCTATTCTTGCACAATTATTAAGCAATTTTTTTTAGATACATTCACGTACTACACAATCTATCCACAGTGTATGATCAATTGCTTTTAGTGTAATCACAATGTTGTGCATTCATTATCACAAAAAATTTTAGAAGAATCATTACTCCAAAAAGACAAACTCCACATGAATTAGCTTTAAGAACATGATTTTCAAACCACCGCACCCAATAATAGTCCGTTGTATGGGTGTACCACGTTTTATTTATCCATTCGTCAGGTGATGAACACTTGGATTGTTCACTTTGTTATGCTATGAACATTTGTGTACAAGTTTTTGCATGAGCATATGTTTCCATTTCTCTTGGGTATATACCTAGGAGTGGAATTGCTGGATCAAATGGCAATTTCATGTTTAACCTTTTGAGGAATTGCCAGTCTGTTTTCCACAGCGACTGCATCATTTTACATTCCCACCAGCAGTGTATGAGGATTCCAATTTCTCCATATCCTTGGCAACATTTATTTTCTGTTTTTGTAATAGCCTTAATAAAAGGAAATAATGGCTATTAATAGGGGGAGAAGTAGCTCATGATTTTAGATTTGCATTACCCTAATTGCTAGTAAAGTTGGATGTCTTCATGTGTTTATTGGCCATTTGTATGTGTTCTTAGCAGAAATGTTTAAGATCATTTGCCCATTTTATAATTGGGCTATTTGTTTTTTTAAATTATTGAGTTGTAATAGTTTTTAATAGATTCTTGGTACAAGCCCCTATCAGATATATGATTTGCACAAGTTTTTTTCCCATTCTGTGGAGTATATTATTATTTCCTTGAATACTTTTTCAGCCCCACCTTCCTCCTGGGACTCCAGTGAACAAATGTTTTATCTTTTTTTATAGTCCCATAAGTCTCTGACATGAGGGACTTGGCTAATTAGAGGCTCTGTTCATTTTTTCTCAGGCTCTTTTCTCTCTCGTTCAGATTGGGAAATTCTATTCTTTCTCTTTCCTCTCCATTCTTCTCTTGAGCCCATCCATTAAAGTTTTTCATTATGTATTTCAGTTCTAAATTACCCTCTTTTTCTTCGCTCAGTCTTTTATTTGTTTCACACATATTTGTATTTGCTTGTTGAAGCATTTTGTGACTTCTTTAAAGTCCTCGTCGTAATGCCCCAAGGTCTGTGCCGTCTCAGTGCCAGCGTCTGCCGTCTGCTGTGGTCTTCTCTTCACTGTGTGGTTCCAGCACTGCGCGGTGAAGCTCCGGGTGCTATTCAGGCCTGCTGCTTTGGCAGCCTCCTTCGTGCTGGCGGGGTCGGAGGCACCGCCTTGGTGCTGCCCAGTGAGTGGAAGCCCAGCCTCCCCGCTCATGCTCCTCTGACGCCTACCCGGAGGAGGAGGGGCCAGGGCGGCCTCATTACCCCCGGCGGAGGGGAGTATTTGAGGCTCCCCGCTGGGCCCCGCCGCCACCCACTGGCGTCACGCTAGGGGAAGGCCTCCCTGTGTTGGGTAGTGGTCCAGGCAGCAGAGCACAGGGCTACCTTAGAAATAGGAAACAATGTCCCAACTTACTATTTGGAGAAAGTCTCTAGGTCACAATCTGCAAACTCTGCAAAGACTGAGAAAGGTATCTTCTTTTTCCCTTTTTTTTTCTTTTTCTTATTTTTTTGGTTAGCTCCTGGCATTCAAGGAAAGCTCTGTCATAACACGAGTTGGATACAAGCTTAAGAAACAGATGACCTCAGAGTTTAAATTCCAGTGATCACATTAAACTATCAAAATGTCCAGGTTTCAACAAAAGATTATAAAACATACAAAGAAACAGGAAGTGGTGGCCCAGGCAAAAGAGAAGATTAAAGCATTAGAAACAACCAGTGTGGAGGACCAGACTTGGGACCTAGCAGACAAACACTTAAAAAAAGAAGTCCTGAATATGCTCAAAAAGCTAAAGGAAAACATGGACAAAGAACTGAAGGAAATCAGGACAATGATAGGTAAATGCAAAGAGAATATCAATAGGGAGATAGAAATTATGAATAGGAACCGAGTAGTCTGAAGATCACAGTAACAGAAGTTAAAAGTCCTGCATGGGTTCAACAGCTGATTGGAGCTGGTAGAGAAAAGAGTCAATGAATTTGAAGATAAGACAATTGAAATCATCCAGTCTCAGGAGCAGAAATAATGAAGAAAAGTGAATAGCATAGGTTCTTAACAAGGGATCTGTGAGCTAGAAATTAAATTAAAAAAAAAACCACCATTCTTGTGGGTACATGTTGGTGTGGGTATGATATATTTATAATACACAGTACAGTGTGGACTTAGTAAGGGGTCCGTGGTTTCCACCTGACTGGCAAAGGGGTCCACGGAACAAAAAAGGTTAAGAACCCCTGGAATGGAGCCTGAGGATCCTATGGGACACCATCGAGTTTACCAAAACGTGCGTGGTGGGAATCCCAGAAGGAGAAGAAGGAGAGAGGGGCAGAGAGAACATTCAAAGAAATAATGGCTGAAAATGTCCCAAATTCAAAGAAAAACATGAATATATACATCCAAGATGCTCAACAAATTCCAAACAAGATAAATCCAAATAGATCCATGCCGTGGCATGTTAAATAAATCATACTGTTGAATGCCAAAGATAAAGAGAATTCCGAAAACCACAAGAGAGAAGCAACCTGTCAGACAATGGAGCCTCAAAATTAAGTGCCGATTTCACATCAGAAACCATGGAGGCAAGAAGGCAGTGGGATATGTACTTAAAGTGCTGAAAGCAAAAAATTGTCAAGAACCCTATATCTGGCAAAACTGCCAAAAATAAGGGACAGATTCAGACATTCCCAGAAAAACAAAAACTGAGGGTCTTGTCACCCCTGGACTGACCCTACGAGAGATGCTAAATAGTTCTGTAGATTGAAAGGAAAGGGCTCTAGATCATTGATCAAAGCTGTGTGAAAAAATAAGGATCTCCAGTGAGGATAAAGGCATGGGTAAATACAAATGCCAGTGCTATTGTATTTTTGGTTTGTAACTCCACTTGCTACTTATTACAGGATCTAAAAGGCAAATAAATGCATAAAATGTAATGATAAATCAGTGGTTTTGGATTCTCAGTGTATAAACGTAATTTGCAACGAGAACTACACGAAGGTGGGGGATGGAGGGGTATTGGAATGTAGTTTTGTGTTTATTATTGAAATTAAGTTGGTATAACAGCAAATGAGGCTGTTGTAGATTTATATGTTAAATGTAAGCCCTGTGGTGACCACAAAGAAAACTGGAGCCTGTGCAAGCCACAAAGGCAGCAACTGGCACCCAGGCTGCAGGGGCGGGGCAGGGAGGATGGGGGTTCAGGCATAATGGGTGTCAGGTTTCCGCTGGGGCAGATGGGAAAGTCTTAGTTCTGGCAGGTGGTGAGGGTACCCCAATATTGAGTGTGATTAATTCCATTGAATGGTGAGCTTGGGAGTGATTGAGATGGGAAAGTGTGTTGTATGTATGTTCCCACAGTTAAAAAATAAAAAAATTAAAAAATAAAGGAAAGAAAGAGCAACTAAGTACAATACGTGATCCTGGATAGAACCTAACAAGGGGGGAGAGAAGGTTCAAAAAGACATTATTGAGACACATGAAAAAATTTGGCTAAAGACTTTAAGCTTTGTGTCAAGGTTAAATGTCTTGAACATGGTAACTACACTTAAGGTGCATACCTAAGTGAATATCCTTGTTCTTAGCAGATGTACATGACGGTATTAAGTGTTCAAGGAGCATGATGTGTGCAAACTGCACTCGAGTGTGCAGAAAATGGATTGATGAGCAGGTGACAGGCAGGCAGGCGGGTGGCTAGATGGATGGATGTGGCAGATGGGGAAGATGTTAAAATTGCTGGGCCTGGCTCTCAGGGAGGCGCAGGACGCTGGAGTTCTGCCTCTAGGTTTGCATTATTTTTGTAACTGTCTTCTTAGCTTGAAAGTATTTCAAAATTAAAAATTAAAAAATGGGCAAAAGATTTGAACAGATACTTCACCAAAGAAACTATAGAGAAGGCAAAAAAGCCCATGAAAAGATGCTTATCATCAGTCATTAGAGAAATGCAAATTAAAGCTACTAAGAGGTACCACTAACACACCTATTAGAACATCAAAAATTAAACATTCTTTTACCAGTGTTGGCAGAGATACGGAACAATTGGAACTCTTAGACACTGCTAATGAGAATGTAAAATGGTAGAGTCACTTTGGAAAATTGTTTGGCAGTTTCTTCAAATGTTAAAGAAATACTTTCCCATGTAACCCAGGAATGCATCTGAACAGGTGAGCAGATAGACAGATGGCTGTCACTGCACAGAGGCGCTGAGCGATGCGGAGGGAGGGATATCGAAATGTGCCCAAAACAGTCGTGCTGAGTGGAAGAAGCCGGAGAGGGTGTGAGCACGTAGGTGCGACTCCTTTTATGTAAAACTCTAGAAAGTACGAAGTATTCTCCAGTGACAGAAAGATCAGCGCTTGCCTGGGGATGGGAGGGGGCGGTGGGCGTGGGGGAGGCAGGAGGGACGGGGGCCCTACGAAGGGAAGACAAAACCGCTGGTGCTGGTTTTGCGGGTGTGTACACGCCCCCCTCTCAGAGCGCACGCTTTAGACATGTGCTTTATGTTCACTGAACCTCATTAAAGCTCAGGGAAAAGGTCTAACTACAATCACCAGGGGGCAGAGCGCTCCCAGCAGGCGCAGCTCTGCTGAGTGAGGAGACACCTGCTGCAGGTGGAAAGTGAGGGTTCTGGTGGGAAACCCTCTCGCCTCTCAGCGAGGTATTGGGCAATTCGACATGTCTGCTGCATGAGCTGAATCATTCCAGCCTGAAACGCTGGAAGTGGGACCCCAGGGACTATAAGCACCGAATAGCAACCTGAATCAAGTTAAGCTCCCAGATTTGCACGACAAAGAAGACTCCTGAAAGAATCCCACCTGCTCCCCTTCCTCTGGGAGCTGAAGGCAGCCCCTCTGCCGTGTGGTGCCCCCTTCCCGTGGATGTGCAGAGCTGCCGGGGCGAGGCGGTAGGAGGCAGCTGTGGGGAGCAGGAGGGGCCGGGCCGGCAGCCGCCAGGCACTTCATGGAGGGCACTACAACGACAGCGCCGTGTGGCCTGGGCCTCGCGCTTTTCCACTTGCCCTCCGTCTCCCCAGCTGTAAAATCGGGGAAGGGACCACGAGATCACTAAGTGTGGCTGTGAGCCCTCAGCCGAAGGTCCGCCTTTTGACCCTGGAGGCTCCTTGGGAAGGAAGCGCTCTGCGCCCCTCGGGTGCCTGCACAGCAGGGCTGAGTCCCCTTATCTTATCTCATCCCTGGAGAGCAGCTCAATTACTGTCTCCTAAAGATAAACAGGACTCGAAGAACATTGCAGATGAGACAGAGACCAGGGCAAGCTCGTCCTCTCACAAACGCAGCCACTGCTTCAGGAACTCAGGGACTCAAGTCACAAACGCTCAAGGCCCTCTCTTCCTAAGGTCAGGGACAGAGGCTGGGGTGCACCGGGGGGCCAGGAGGGGGTGGAGACGGAGCCCTGAGTCACCATCGTCGTCTCTGCGGCTCTCAGGGAACCCCTTACGTGCCTCTGTCCTTTCAAGGGGGCCTTAAGTGACACTCAGGCCCTTGGCTGATGCTGGGACCACAAGGGTCTTCAGAGAAGACCCCACAGCTGCTCTGGGGCCGCCCCTTCCTGGCACCCCGTTGGTGGCCAGCTCCCTCCCATCGGAGTGTCCTGCTGCCCCTCCCAGAGACCTCTAGCTGCCCTGGGCCCAGGACACGCCACTCCCTGTGAAGGTGTTATCAGTTACCTGCACAAACCTAACGGGGGTAAGCAGAGGAAACCGGACGTGGAAGGAGAAGCCACAGGGCACAGCTGGAGGAGAAGGGGGAGGACATCTCCAGGTGACAGGAAAGCCGAGGGGCCCGCAGGCTGCCGGCCAGCAGATTCCCCGGACCCCCGAGGAAGCCGGCCTCTGACGCCACGCGCCAGCAGGCTCCTGCTGTTTAAGCCCAAGCCGGGTGGTGGCGCTTGTCGTGCAGCCTGTCACTCTAAGACACTCTGCCTTCCCTTCCCTCTGTTGAAAGAAACAAGATCTGACGGAATTGCTTTGTTAGATCCCAGCGCAGCGAGGAAGACAGCTTTCAAAGAAGCGCATCTGAGCCACAGAGCAGGGGAGGGGTCTTACAGGATTTGGGGCTGGACTCACCCCGAGGACAAAAGGCAACAAAGCAGAGTGCTAAGCGTTCTGTCCCATAAGTTTTTGCAAAAGGAGGAGGGTCAAGAGGACAAGAAGTGCCCTGAGAGGGTTGGTTACTTCTCAGAAGCAGCATCTATAGACCAGGTAGAAGGTGGCTGAGGACACGCAGCCTGATGGCTCCACGCGCAGGATGGCGGCTTGTCGGGGCTCACGGGGACGTCAGGAGGGCAGCCACCTGAGGCTGTGAACTGGACGCTTGCCAGACCACCCCAAACCCCGAGTCTCTGCTCACGCCCAGGGAAGGGCCAGCTTGCTAGGTATTGCAGGCTTGGTGGGGGTGGCTTCCGGGGCCTTCCAGAAGCCTCTGTGGCTGTTAACACTGCACTCTTCCTCTCAGAGCTGAGTGGGTTGAGGAGTCCCTAAGAATCAGAGCCTGAAGTGGGGTCTGCTGTGGGGGGCCTTAGTGTCCCCTCCAGCCTTGGGGAGCCCTCACTGTCACCAACTGGCAGCGCCTGGCCAGCTGGTCACCCAGGCGGGGCGGGGGCGGGGCGATGACCTGCCAAGTGGCCAGGGCAGCGGCCACCCAGCTGCCTGCGAACGCAAAGGCCAGCTGGCTTCCAGGAGGCCCCCCCAGGACTTCCCAGACTTTCAACTTGTCAAGGCCCCTGTTGGAAATCGTTTTAAAAGGTCACAGGCTGGTGCCCTCCCTAAGACACAAAGAACAGTAGGTGCCCTTCTGGCCATTGTGGATGCAGGATAGTGAAACCTGTAACAAGCTGCTTTTACGTGACGGTGTGTCACGGGCATCACAAGCACATCAGCATTTATTTGACAAGCCGCAGTGAAGGATGTGTAGGTGCTCGGACCACACTGCAGCTCCACGAGGCTGGAACCTGCCACGTGGACGTTTTCCCGCTTCTGGGCAGAGCTTCACCTGGATTCTTTGGTCTCGGTGAGATGAAGCTTCCAGACTGCCAGACCGTGCAGACCAGCTGGAGGGCACTTGCCCCTGGCCAGCCCTGGACCCGGCCTGAGTGTTCTGGTCCCAGAGCTGGTGCTCCACCTGGCCCAGCTTCGGCTGCAACCCACAGCTGGCTCTGGGGGCAAGACAGCGTGCACGTGGGGGAGCTCTGAGTGCTCGGTCCCGTCCCGTAGAGCAGAGACCACCTGCCCAGGTCACAGCCTGGCCCGACCTCCCCAAGGCCTGAGGATCTCCAAACACTGAGAGGACAAGGAAACCATGCAGAGCCAGTGATGTCACAACCCGAGATCATCTCCAGGAAAGGGGCTCACAGATATCGATGAAACTTGCTTAAGAACACGGGTCCATTGACTACCCCCAAGAAGGAGAAAGCATCCCACGACAGCGTCAGTGTGTCCAGAGGGGTCCCGTGGCCATGGCCCCAGGCCTGGCTCAACAATGTCATTTACTAGAGTAAAAGCTTCAGAGGAAAGAAAAACCTTGTGAACAAAAGTCACACCCATTCTTGATAAAATCTCTTGGCAAACTAGCTGTAGAGGAAGACTCTTAATGTATAAATGGCACTCACCAGACCGAGGCTGGGAATTAATGGAGAAACCTTGGAAGCATTCCTTCCCATCAGGAGGGAAGAGGACACAACTGTCGGGCACCCGTACTAGCCTGGGGGTTGAGCCAGCACAACCAGACAAGAGGAGGACGGGAAGTGACGGAGCAGCTTCATTGACAGCGGACGTGGCTGCCCGTCTGCATTATCCAAGAGCTCGGTCGACAGACTTCTAAGGTGAAAGCAAGCAGGCTCAAGGTGACGGGGGGCGGGCCGCCCAGAGACTGACCACCACGTGGCCGGTGCCCCAGCTATGGCCTGATAGAAAAAGCAACATCCAAAAGACTCAGGAGTCCCAGAACAGACAACGTGCAGGATCTTAAGGGGAAAACAGTAAATCTCTCCTGAAGGACATGACACTCTTGATCAAATAGAGAGACACATAACTTGCTCGTGTATGGGAAGACTTGGTATTGAAAGGAGGTAATTTCACCCCAAATTAATCTATAAATCCAAAGCAATTTCAATTTAAAATCCTAGAATTTTCGTGGAATTTGTTAAACCGGTTCTAGGGAGTATAAGCAAGCACAGGCCAGATGGAAGCTGGTAGGGCTTGCCCTGCCACGGATTAGGGTGCTGGGTCTGCTTGCGCCCTGTAACCCCGACAGAATGCCAGACAATTCTGCGTTCATCAAGACGGGGTGGCGTCCATTCTAGAACAGACGAAAAACGAATGGAACAGCATAGAGTGAAAATTACTGTACACGCATGAGAATTTAGAACACGGTGCAATGCTTTAGAGCAATTCTTTATCCAATCTGGAAATAAAAATAAGTTAGACTCCCACCCCATGATATTAATAGCAATTATAATGACTAGTAAATGTCACGAAACAATAAGAGCAATGGTAACCAAATTCTGGTGTTAATACTTTTATTAAGTGTTTTAGTTTCCTGGGCTGCTGGTTTGGCTTAAACAATGGGGCTTTATTTGCTCATGGTTTTGAGGCTGGAAAATGTCCAAGTCAAGGCAATGCTTTCTCCCCCAGGAGTGTGGAGTTCTGGGACTGGCGGCACATAGTGGCATCTCCTAGTCTGCTGCTGCTTTTCTGAGTTACATTGGTTTCAGCCTCTTACTTCCTCTCTCTCTCTCTCGCCCTCCCGCTCTCTCGTCTGAATTCATTCCATTTATAAAGGATTCCAGTAATAGGATTAAGACCCATCCCAGTTGAGGTGGGCTGCACACACCCTAACTGGTGACTTCACAGTGGTCCACACCACAGGAACGGATTCCATTTAAGAACATGGTTTTCTGGGGTGCATACAACTTCAAACCACCACATTGGTATCACAAATATTATTGTTATTATTATTATTATTATTATTTTAGGAGGTACCAGGGATTGAACCCAGACCTCTTATATGGGAGCTCAACTGCTGAGCTACATCTGCTCCCCAATGAGAGTTGTTTTTTTCGTTTGTTTGTTTTGTTTTTAGGAGGTTGGAGATCAAACCCAGGATCTCGTACATGGGAAGCAGGTGCTCAACCACTTGAGTTACATCTGACAAATATTAGTTTAATAATTATCACTCTGCGTGACAATCATTGGTGTGCTAACTGATAACAGTCATTTTATAAGTCATGCTGTGGAATAATGGGATCAGAAACCAGAATGCAGTGGATAGAAAATAAAAAGGTGTTCTTTGGGGCAGGGTAAATATGGTAAATTAAACATGCTTATCTATTTTAGTGCCTTCTTGAAAATATGCTCAAATGGCAGTAAAGGTTGTTTTTAAAAGGCAAAAACCTACTAGGAGGGGAGTAATTGGAGTCAGAAGCAACAAACTTCTGGAAGCTGGAAATCAGATGGGGGAACATGGATGGTTTTCAGACTGGGAAAAACAAACCTGAGGACGCAGCAGCAAAAGCCTGGAACCAACCCAGCCTATAATCAGAATTCTCAAAAGGCTCAGGAATTGTTGACGCCAGGTAGCTCTAGAGGTGGGGTTGAAAAAGGAGTCTAAATAAGAAGAAAATCTGTTCAAGAAGGAGTAAGATGCCAAAATTCTCTCCTCCACTTTGTACAGCTGGGAGATTTCTCTGGAGGGAATGAAATTGAGCCTCCCAGCCCCCAGCAACCCCAAGCCCCATCCACTCTCTGTGAACGTGGGGACACCTGAGTCTGGACCAAGCGAGGAAGGGCACAGGGTGCACTGAACCCAGGGGCACCTGGGAAATGCTGACTGCTGGACACTTTCTCTCTGGGCTTCCACAAAGCTGGCGAGCTGGGAATCTGACCAGCCAAGGAGAAAGATTTAGAGTTTCTCACCAACCAGCCCATCTGAACCCCAAACCCTCCAAATAAGCCACCCTTGGACTCAGATCTTCTAAGCAGCTTTCAGACCCTGCTCAAAATATGAACTGACACACAAAGGAAGCTCCAGGTCAGATGGCTTCACTGATTAATTCTACCAAACATTTAAGGTGAAAATAATACCCATCCTATGCAAACTCCTTCAGAAAATAGAAGAGGAGTGAAATACCCAACTCATTCTTTGGGGCCAGCATTACCCTAATACCCAAACTAGACAAATACATTGTGAGACAGCAAAACTAAAGACCAACATCCTTTATGAACACAAACACATAAATCTATAGCAAGACTTTCTTGTCAACCAAGATGGTGACATAAGACACTCCAGGGTTCCATTCCCCCGACAGAATCTTTGAACGACAAGCAAAACCTGATAGAGCCATATTCCCTCAACTCCGGAAAACGGTTAAAGGTTGTAGTATCTGGGCGAGTGCCAAATAAAGAATGAACAACTTTTAAAATGGAGGAAAACTTCCTGGTACCCTTGCTGGCCCTTCCCCAAATCCCTCCCCTGTGCAGTATGAAGCCAGCTGAGCTCCCGTTGTGGGTCCCTGGCCCTGTTCCAGAGGGAGCAGAGTCACACCTACACACATACTGGGGTGCCTGTATGGTGGTGCCTGTCTACCAGTGGCAGCCTGAAGGACTGAACCAGGAAACTCCTCTCTGGCTTGCCCTCCCTGCAGACAGAAGCCGCTCAGGCACAGCTAAGGCAGTGTATGAAACAGGGGCAGAGGATTACCTACTTTAGTCATATAGTAGAGGACTGGGAAGAGGAGAAAGTCTATTTCATAGGATGTAGAGGTGGCATTTGAATTCCTATAAATGGGGGCAGTTCCTAAGGCCATGAGCAAGCACAAGCGCAGGACAAAACCTAGGCTCAGAAAAGACGGAGAGGAGCCTGCACTTCACTTTTGCCTTAGGTTGATCTTCTTTTTTTTTTATATATATATTTTTATTTTGGGTTGATCTTCTTGATAGGAGGGCTAAACTCTGAAGGAGCACACCAGTTAAGGAGAGCAATTTGAAAAGACTGAATGGTGGTTTTTGCATTAATATCTTTATTTTTGTTAGCTCCTGGTACTTAAAGAAATCTCTATCATATGACTGGCTGGACACAAACTTAAGGAACAGACAGCACAGGGAGTTAACACTTTAAAATATTAAAATATTAAAAATAAAATGGAAGATTACAAGACAAACACAGAAACAAGAAACGATAGCCCATGCAAAGGAACAAGGTGGATATCTAGAGTCTACCAACAAACAGAACCAGACTTTGGAATTATACTGGACAAAGACTTTTAAAAAATGATCCTCAGTGTGCTGAAGGAGATTAAGGAAAACATGGAGAAAGAACTGAAGGACATCAGGAAAACCACAAGTGAACAATATGAGACTCTCAATAAAGAGACAGAAATCGTGAAAGGAGCCAAGCAGATGCTGGGGTTGAAGGCAACAGCGGCTGCAGAGAGAGACCCTGGAGGGCTGTAGCTGGTGGAGGTTTTTGAAGGCAGTGGAGATTTGGGCAGACCTGGAGGGGAAGAGCAGTAACCTGGGCGGGTGAGGGGACCGCTGTGAGCAGGCTGGAGGCAGGTTTGTAGAAGGGGAGGAGGTGGCGGGAGGAAGGCGCCAGGCAGGGGTGACGCACTGGGCAAGCGCCTCTGACGGGCTGCTGCATTTTTTTTTTTGAAACAGGAGGTGAGTCCCCTCGCATGCAAGAAGGTGTGGCCAGGAGGGACTCAGGCCGCGGATGGACCCAAATTGCCGGCTAAGGCTCTGCTGAGGTTGGCAGCAAGGCCGGTGCTGGAGAGCAGGGAAGCAGCAGGAACAGGAGCCGCGAAAGGCGAGATTCGGGGCGGGAAGGAGGGGCAGGCCTGCACAGCCGGCCTCGGCCCAGACCGGAGCCTCCGGACAGCTCTTGGAAGCTGGTGGAACTTTCTGCCCCATCACCATGACAATGCACGCCAGCCCCGGGTGGGCCTCGGTTTAAAGCAGCTGCCAGCTTTCTCTATCCCTCCATACTGCCCTGTCCCCATTTCCTGCCTCGTGTGGCCAGAGGCCCCTGACCTACCATTACAGCAGAGGCTGTGCCAGGGCAGGCGAGGACCCCTGAAGGACACGAGGGCCAGGTGTCCTTCACCTGCTGGCACAAGGGCTGCGGGTCAGTTCCGGTGCCTCTGGCCCGCCAGGAGCTCGGCCGGCGCCGATCTTGTGCGCATTCCCGAGGGGGTGCAGGGCAGGCCTGGAAGCCCTGGCCTGGCCTTCAGAGGAGACAGGCCCATGGGGTGTGCTATCTGCCCACTTCCCACTGCCGCTCCTGCTGACCTGGACACAGTGGCGCCTAGGAGGGGCCACCTCCCCTGCTCCCCCTGCACTGTGCCTGCTGGCTGTGCTGCTGAGCCTGGGGTGCCTGCCATGCCCTCCATCCAGCCACCGGGTGGACATGTGTCCTGTGGGGTCCACAACATGACCCCTACAGAAACCGAGGGCCCCGGGGCCACTCCCCATGGGCCTCCATCTGCCCACCTTCAGAGTGGGTTGCGCTAGTTTGGCCGCCTCTCCCTCCTGCCTGTGAATGGCAGAAAGCAGGGTATTAACTGCGTCCAAGAAAGGGACCCACGAGGGGAACAAGCAAAAAAACACACAAGGAGGAGAAGCATAATGGTCCATACCAGGCAGCAGCCGAGCAGCAGACGATAGCCTGCCTTCGGGTTGCACTGTTGGTTTTTATTTTCTTATTCTTGGCATACAATAACATATTGATACAAGAGTAAGCATAACATGTCACTCGGGTTATATAACGTGCCAATTAGCTTATATAACATACTATGTTTCCTCAAATGTCCCTGGAACTGTCCTCGACCCCAAGATTGTTAGAGAACAGTGGCTACCAGCTGGTTCTAGCAGCTGCTTTTGGACACAGGCCCAAGAATACCGTGGGAACTGCGGCCGCCTCACTGGCACCAGCAGCCAGCTACCTGCAGCTGGCTGGGGCCGAGGCCATCCCCGAATCCACCATCCTCACACAGGGGCTTAGAAGGGGGCGCAGGAGATGGGGCAGCAGGCGGTGCCGCCCAGCAGGGGCTCCTGGGCACTGGTGGGGTCTTCTGGCCCCCAGGGCCTCAGGCTCTTCATCTGTGAACGTCTCTGGCCTCCGAGGCCTCCTTCCCCGGGCACCGGCGCAGGGTTTGCTCCTTGGGCTGCTTGAAGCCTGGGTCCCCGCAGGGAAGCCGCTCAGTTCTGTGAGGAAAAGCCAGTGGCAGTCCAAGGTTTTGGCAGAGATTCTGGATAAACAGAGTCGTTGCCTGTGAACGGAGACCCAGGCCGGAGACCTCGGCCATTCCAGGCCTTTCCCACCCGCCTCCCCGCGAGGAGAGCAGCCTGGGCCCTCGCCTCAAGCCCCCACACTCCCCGAGGCAGGGCGGACGGCCCTCAGCGCCCCTGCCGCTCACTGTCCCCCCAAACCGTGGCTCATCTGACCACCCACGGCCCCACCCGGGGCCACCGCAGCGCTCACCTGAACAGGTGCGCCCTCTGGAGCCCTCTGGGTAGGAGCCACGCTGCAGCCTCATCTTCAGGGCACCCGAGACCCCCACCCGGCCTGGCTCACGCCCTTCCTCTGCCTGGGAAAGCCCCCATGCAGCGTTGCCGGGGCAGGGAAGCCCATCCCTCCTGGGAGGTATGCTGAGAGGAGGGGACTGGAGCTGCGGGGGCTCCAGGCGGGGCGGTGGCTGGGGCAGACGTGAAGTGACTTGGGGCAACAGAGAGCAAGCTGTGCTGCTGAGCCTTTAGCGTTGTTGTCAGTGCTGGGGGGGCTTAGCATCTGTGACCCCTGCCCCACGGACGTGGCACCTGGCCGTTAACCGTGGGGGCTCGGGGCAAGGCTGCTGGGACCTGGGCCCCATGCCTCCTTGCTGTGTGATTTTAGGTACATCACTTACCTCTCTGTGCCCAGATGCCGCATCTAAGTGGTCCCCGCCACGTGAGATCAGCACGAGGATTAAGTGCAGACCTGAAGCGTTAACGCACCCCTGGCACCTGGTAGTGACCGCAGGTCTCCCCCTTCGTGTCCCCTGCAGCTCCCCCCGCGGCTGCAGGAAGCTCTGGGAGCAGAGCGCCTCACCTGCCCCGGAGCTCGCAGGTGCAATGGGGTGAGCCTGAGAGGGCGGGGGAGGCAGTGAGGGCGGGGAGAGGCAGCGGGGGAGGGGAGAGGCAGCGGGGAGGGGAGAGGCAGCGGGGAGGGGGAGGCATGGGGAGGGGAGCCAGCGGGGGA